>CAUYON010147788.1:0-46612 GCA_963573935.1 Arctocebus calabarensis | reverse complement strand
TTTTTTTTTTTTTTTGTAGAGACAGAGTCTCACTTTATCGCCCTGGGTAGAGTGCCGTGGCGTCACACTGCTCACAGCAACCTCCAGCTCCTGGGCCTAAGCGATTCTCTTGCCTCAGCCTCCCGAGTAGCTGGGACTACAGGCACCCGCCACAGCACCCGCCTATTTTTTTGTTTTGCAGTTTGGCCGAGGCCGGGCTTGAACCCGCCACCTTCGGTATATGGGGCCGGAGCCCTACTCGCTGAGCCATAGGAGCCGCCCCTCTCCTTGTATTGTTAAAACTATAGCATTTTAAAATCCCTCCTTAGGATTGTTCCATGTATTTTGACATACTGGGCAATTAAACACCCAATATGTTCACACCAATGGACGACAGGCAAGGATAACTTAGTGATTGTTTTTCACCAACCCTTACCTGAATCAAGTTTATATGATTAAAATACCAGGTGGCATCCTACTTAGTAAAGTATCTCAAGAATGGAAGAAAAAATATCCAATGTACTCAGTACTATTATGAAACCAATTTACAATCACTCACACTTTCATATGAGGAATAGTTCACAACTATGGCCCAGGATGAAGGAGGGAAGAGAGAGGATGGGAGGGGAGGTGGGGAGGTCAGATTGAGGGAGGGTGAATGGTGGGATCATACCTATGGTGCATAATGCAAGGGTACATGTCAGATCTATTAAGTATAGAGCATAAATGTCTTAACACAATAATTAAGTAAATGAGAAGAGGTATATATTAACCAGTGTGATGTAAATGCTCCTAATTCTATATGAAATCAGTACATTGTACCCCATAAATGCATTAATGTATACATGATCTATGTGTTTATGATTTAATTAAAACAATTAAAAAAAAATAAAATACCATGTAGCCATAAAGTTCATGTGCAATTTGAAATGGTGTGCAATTTAAAATTGCACACCAACTTTATGGCCACCCTGAATTTACTTTAGAATAAATTACAGTGCATAACTGCTTATTAATAGCATCTATGGTTAACTAATAGTAAATTCGAAGCCGTTCACCTTCACAATTGAGAGGTCTACACCATTAGACTGCAGTTATACACTGTAAGAAGCAGCCCTGGCTTTAGTAGCCAAAAGAAACTGGGTTGTGTCTGAATGAAAACAAAGACATAGTTCATGGAAAATATTCATACAAATTGAAATTCAAGGACTTCCCAATCATTCTTTCCTTCTATACCCAATCCTATACAAAGTCACAACAGACAATAGCAGCTGAGAATGAGGAATGAAATTATTAATATCTTTTAGTTTGATAATATTGCTCCAATAAATACCAATTACACTCACCAGATCACAAATAAAACCGCTTTACTCCCTTCAGAACATGTTGAAAATTTAGAAACAAAATTATTTCATTATACACTCATTTTGATTTTGTTTTTTTGTTTTATTTTGTTTTACGTAATCACTTTTTCTCTTACAGCCTAATGTTTTTTCCTTTTAGAGTCTACCAAGTCACCACTATGTATATAACATCTGAGGCATTTAGGTAGAAATGAGCAGGAAAGTTATTCAGCTTAATTTTAGACCCAATACCTCTTTTTCTTTGACTGTCTTTCACAGCTATACACAAATTTTCATGCAAATCTCAATTTACTCATAGTCCATTAAAGAAAAGAAACTTAATTTTTTATAATGTTCTATGAGCTTCCCCCTCCCTTCCCCCAATCCAACATAAACAGCAGTAAAATACTGAATTTAAGGTTGCGCCATTTGATTCTGGAAACATCAGGTCTTCAGCAAAGGTGCTTTCAGTCCGGATCTGAAATGATGAGATCACGAGTTAGGAATGATTCTGATACAGTGATATTTACCTCTTTGAGACAGCCCATAAAGTTGTTACTGACAGGTGACCCTGGAAGGTCGGCTGTGCTGGGACTGCCTCCAACATAGAAAAAGTCATCAGACCCCAGCATGGTATAATCTTCTTGTGTGTAGCCCGTTGTGGTAAGAATCCCATCCACTGATATTGTCACCTAGATAACAAAGCACAGGGAAAGGACACGCTATACTCAGACCTAGATACTGTAATCCTGGGATATGCCTGTTTTGTGTTTTGTTTTATTTTTTTGTTTTGCTTTTTGCTTTTTTTGTTTGTTTGTTTGTTTGGTTTTTATTTTTTGGACCTATGGCGGAACCCATTTTCATGTCTGTTTGAGGTTTATTCTTAGGTTCTATTCAACTAGCCCTGAGAGATCTAAACTAGTTAGAGAGTTAACTGATTATTGAACTAGTGTCAGCATCATCCCTACTGCAACTCAAAAGTTATTTAGCAGACACAAAAATGGTGTTAGTAAAATGCTTCCTAGGTTAGTTTTGCTGGTGTACATATTAGTAAAGTTTAGTCGTCTGTCATTAGCTAATCACCACGTGCACCTTGTGAACATAAAAGGCGCAAGCTACTCCCAGCACCATCACTGTGTTCACTGTTGAGCCGCAACGGCTCTGCATGCAAGTGCCTAAGTCCATGCCAAAGGAGGGGAGAAGCAAAACAACGGGCAGAAGCGGCACACGCGGTCTGCACATGCGGAAGGGAGAGCTCAGAAAGGAACCGAAAGAAAACAGGGAGAAACGAAGGGGAAAGAAAACCAAACAACTGAAAAACTGCTCTGTGATGACGTAAAGATGAGTGGGTGTGGCATCTCCGGCATTCCCAAATCAAGTTTCCATGCCATGCATCATGAATGGTGAGAGACCGGCTGAGCCTGCGGTCACTCGGGCCAGCCACCATTTGTCTTATCCCGTGTTAACCACAGCTGGATGCAAACGTTCGAAACGTTAACGGTGCCCCTACAGGTGAGTTGGAAAACAGAAGTTGACAGGAACAGGTAAAAAATAAGAAGGTCAACAACAGATGAAAAGAAGGAGGTCAAAGTAAGCAGAAGAGTACCAACCGCAGTTCCTCTTTTGTTAATGATGTCTACAGTTAAAAGAAAGAAAGAAAACACACGGCAAACCCAAAATAAGAAACAATTAGAATGATATCTACCGAACAATGTAGTTTGTTTACCATAGCGTGTCCAATGCCTGAGTGCTTTGTGGAGAAGGGGGGAGAAAGGAAATTAAAAACTGTGAACAGAATAACGATCGTTACTTAAAAAATATGATGGTCTCTACCATGTTAGTACATTTTTTGATTCAGGTAACGGTTAGTAGAATGAAACATTCCATGAATGACATGTTAGTTATTAAGCATGTTAGTAACATAGAAAAAGGGCAAAAAAATTTTACAAGAAAAAAGCAGACTAACAAGTAGGCCTCCCACAGGGGTAATATTTCTCCTGCCATTATTATTCATTAACTTGCTACTAGACAGAAACGGACCCATGGCCATGTTCCCTTTGTCTTCCTGAGAACATCTGAGAAACATTTTAAAAGTCTAAATGGGATTTAAAGGCCTAAAACTTATCGGCTGACCACTGCTGCCCTAGATGCCCGTAATTGATCCCTCCTCCACCCTGGCCCACCCCAGCCCCCGCACATTAGTACGAATCAGGTGGCACTGCCCTGCTACTCAATTTTACAGCACACAAGGACTCCTCCTCAACTTCAAAACTTCCTTCGGTCATACTGATGGACTTTAGGGTCACAGTTGACTGCAATGAAACAAAGCAAAGATCCTGACACAGAGAATGAGTAGAATGGATTTGTGTTCATCTGTCCTGCTACACATGCACCCCGGCTGTACGCCTACAGTTTCCTTTGTGCCATCAAGTCACAGTTTGCTTGGTAACCTGAGCAAAGGCAAATCTAGAAAGTGGGCTTCTCAAGCCCCCACCCTTCCTTCTGCGCTTCTCTCAAATGAGCCTCCGGTCTCTTGGTGAGTATCTGAGAGGAAAACGTTAAAAAAAAGGGGGGGGGGGGACCAAAGAGACAGACTTATAGAAAACCCATGGTCTACAGCTATCCTGACGGTGGACAACCCTCTCCAAGGGAGCAGGGAAGCATGCAGAGACCCGCCCAGGTCAGTAAGGCAGCTGAAGAGTAAGTGGGGGTTCTCAAGAAGCGTTCCATCCCACTTGTCTGCCTTGGACTAAATCTTCACTCCTAACGCTCCTTTGGCTTCTCTAGCTCAGATAACTTAAGCCTTTCAGAAGCAGGAAAGAAAAGGTTAGACTGTTAACAGCTCTGGAAGAGAGGGCTATTTTAGTAAAGGAAAACCAGAGACAATCCGGTCATTCTGCAACTGTTCAGAGAAACAACAAATATGTTAAGGATATTAGTTTGAGATCAGCATGTAGAGCAAAAAAATTAGTCACTGTCAACACTTAACAAAATGATACATTTAATACAAAATTTCAAATAATAACCAAAACATATAATTTTCAATATGTAAGGACAATCTCTTTGCTTTCATCTGGATATATACTGTAATAATATATTGCCATTAAAAACGTACAGTATATGTGGACCCATAGATATAGTAAGTAATTGATAGTTTCCTATATATAGCCTCTTGGAATAATTGTATAAAAAGACAATCTAATAGAAATGGGCATCTGGAAGATGAACTGGCCTTTCCACAGTCTTTTGGGGTTTAAGTTAAAATACCTGTGCTAAAATAAAAATATCTTCATGAACATACTCTTCAGGTAATAGATAGGCCTCCAAAGTCACTGTTCCCCCTCAGGGACTTTTCTGGTCCACATTTTGGGGTGGGAGGAGGGAGAGGGGACAGGGATTGATACAATCCCAAATTGCAAACACTATTTTTTGACTACAAAAAAGGAACTGTGATTTAATGACCCCCAATGTGCATGCTTCCACATGATCACCATGAAAACTATAATTTGAAATCAAATCAACAAAAAACCAAAAACACAACAAAATCACACATATCACAGGAAGGGCAAGTCGCAGGGATACCCTTGCAGCCCTCTGGGAAAGTGGCGTATGTCACTGTATGAAAATAGCCTTTGGGTCCCCAGAACTTTCTAGATATGCCCCTGCTCAAGGATGGCAGGAAGATTCATCTTAGAAGAAGAAAAAGCTAATTTGCAAGCAACTCTGAGGAGCCCTGTATCATGTTGTCAGAGATTCAAGGACCACACACACAGCTGTAGTGAGAAACAAAGCCAGTTACGCTCTTATCCACTGCGCTGTTACCTGACGCAGATTCCTGGTGACTTTCACATCATGCCAGGCATTATCATTAAACTTTCCATTCACAGGCTCCACTAGTGCTTCAAAGGCCCCTGATCCCAAATTAATGACCAGAGAGACAGCTCCATTTTTCAAGGCAAGATTGACATAATCAGCTGATTTCCCGGTGTGAAGCATCAGTCCATTCCTCTGAAGGGTTTTAAAGGACAGAGTTATTTCATCACTGCTGCTCTGAATGGGGTTTTGAGACAAGTCGTAGCAGAAGTATTCAGATCCCTTGAAAGTTGCAATATATTCTTCTTTTCCTAGAGGAAAAACAGATAGATGCACAAGTAAGTAAAGACAGACACTATGCAAATCCACACGTCATAACAGAAACAGTAACTTTTTTGCCTAATTAACAAATTAACTATTTGCCTTAATAACATTCATGACAAGAGCCCTGTCAAAGCATCGAACAGTACTGTAGGTGGCAGTGTATTTTAAATAAACCTTAGCTCCTGCACCACCAACTATAGCAGCTAATGCTGACATTCTTGAAAATTCAATTAATTTTTAAGTATCACTGCAAGAGCTCTGATCAGAGAAAGTAGCTCTGTGATGTCTCTAGGGCACAAATCAGGTATCATAAATCGCATATTGGATGGTTCCACTCTGCTGGCAACAATGGATTCCAACACATTTGCAACATTCTTTCCATCCAACTGAGGCATTATTTTAATTTTCAGTGAGACATTTATGTTCAAAGATCTTTCTCAATGAAGAGCTACATATCTTCATCACTGAGAGACCATAACAATTTATCCAGTGAGGGGAAAGGAAAGGAAAAAACACAGAATCTGGTCAGGGAATAAACAGAACTCCCATAGAGTATACGCACTTTTTCCCCCTGGATGGAGGAAGTAGTGATAGAAAGACTAATTGAGTCAGCTGGATTATTGATTCATTCCCTGGTCTCATCAAGCAGATGGTAGGGCTGGCTTTTATGAGAGTGGTAAGAATTTCAGCACATCATCATGGGGATAGAATGTAAATGAAGTCTTAACATTTTCTATCTAGCTCAGTCTTTACCATATTTAGAGTCACATTGTGGATCCCACAAGATGCTAGACTGATCCAACAGAAACCTGGTTATTTGGAAAAGCATTCTTCTCCCGCTGAGGAAGTAAGTTTAATCAATGGAAGAGTGTAACCCAAAAGCTCCTGTGACTTCGTAGGGATGCTGTGCCAAGGAAAATGAGCATCTGATAAATTATAAACAACGAATTGTAAGTGGTACTGGAGAAACTTGATCTGATCCACTGGTAATGTCGTCTCACTATTATGCTCACTGGGGGTTTATATACCAGCAGGCTATACACTTTCCCCCTCTAATAGTTTTTAATTCAAGACTATTTTCATTTGATTGTCAAATAATTCATATGCTGGAATCAAAGCTGAAATCAAAGTTTCAACTCATCAGTGCCAGATGACCTGACTCCCTGAATGCAGAAAATGCCACAAGCCAGTATAGGGAGTCGTCGAGCCACAACAGTTAGTCAGACAGTGAGCATCTAGGGACTGAGCCCTGGAACAACAGTCACTGACTCCAGGTAGAGGATTAGTGGAGACAGCAGTCGGACCAAATCAACCGTGCTGGGAGTAGCAGACAAGTTGGGCAAGAAGTCCATCCCAGTGGGTCCTTCCCACTCAAAAATATAAAATATTGGCTAAGCGCTCACTTCCTGAGGGATCCACCCAGTATCAGTTTGTAGGAACCATGAAGGCAACAAGCTGACCTAATTACACTCCAGGTGTCTGTTTTCCTGGTCAGTTCACTACAGCAAGTAGTTCAATCCTTGGCACCAAAAAACCCCTTAAAAATAGTGGGGAGGAAAAAAAAGTGTGAACCAAAATATGAGTTGACATCAAAGCTTAGTCACTGGCTAACCCTCACTAAGGCAATTGCACACCTCTTTAAATCTCTGTTTTCAAAAGTGCTTAGTGATACTCATCTTTCAGGATGGTTCTGAGGATGAAATGAGATAATGCCAGGGCAAGCCTGTGGTAAAGTTGTTGAGTAGGTGAGAAATGTAGATGTCCACCTTCTTGTGGACCTAAGGTGATGAATGCAATAAATGATCTAAAACAAACAACATATGCCATATTCATTTGTTAAATATAGAATATTCTCTTTAAGATAAGAAAGGTGACAGAGATTCCCATCATCAACATTCCCATTCTGTACTGTGCTTCAAATTGTGGCTGATGTAGAAAGGCATGAAAAATCATGACCATTATTAAGATTATAAAGGAAGAAAATGTCATAGTAGCAAATATGATTGTGTAGGAGGCACCTGTGAGAAATACCTTGGTAATAAGGGATTAGGGAAGAGATTTAACATCATTGGCTCTCATTAGTAAGATGCACAGGAGCAGGAAAGTATGTACATCATTGGTTAGCAGGCTCCACACCTGTGGTGCAGGTGGCTATGGGATTACTTCTATAAATAGCTTCAGGAGAAGTTAGCTGGGACTCCCCTTTGGCTCCACTTCTTGTTCGAAGGATGCCTGATTGGCACTCCCTTTTTAAGACTGCTGCTGAGATTGCTGCTAAGATGCTCCCTCCTACTAATATTGACCGTGACTTCTAAGGGGCTTCGGCACCTGAGGCCTGAAAGAGTAAGCTGGCACAGCGACCTCGTGGAGACAGTTGAGTGGGCTGGGGCTGAAGACCTAGTGTACCAGCTCCAACAAGGCCCTGGGTCAGGGCCCGAGACAGGGTGCTGTGGCCCCGACATGACTGTATAAATTAAAAGACTAATAAGATATTGGCTAAATAAGATATTTTAGAAAGATGGCAGGGTTCTATTTACGAGGGACAAACATTGATAGTTAGATAATTCATATCCTAGAATCAGAGCTGAAATAAAAGTTTCATCTTATCAGTGCCAACTGACTTCTCACTGCAGAAAATGCCACAAGTGGCTAACGGGAGTCAAGCCACAGCACTTACTTAGAGATCTGCAGATTTGATAAAATTCTGATAAAATCTCAATGCATTTTTAAAATGAATGCAAAAAGCTGATTCTACACGTTCTTAAGGAAAAAGAAAGAGTCCAAAAATAACCAAGATATGTCAGAGAAAGAAGATGAAGCAACTTGACTGAGTTGAGATGGATATTTAATAGAAAATTATGGTAATTAGGAGAATGTCTTAAGACAATAAAAGGGGAAGATCAAGATAATCAATTAAAAATCTAATACTCATAAGCATATAGAAAAACAATCTGTATTAAGTCAGGCATTGCAGCTAAGTGAGGAAAGGATAGGTTAGCTCGAAAATGGTGATAGAACAACTAGTTATATATTTGAAGAAAGTAAAATTGAATCTTTATATCACTCTGTTCACAAAAATCAATTCTACATTGCCTAAGGATTTACTTTTGAGAGGCAGATTTGTAAAAAGTTTTGTAAGATGATAAATTATGATACAGAATTATGAAAGGATTTACAAAGAAGCTATAAAAAGTACTAATAAAATATTGGTAAACTCATTCACATTAAAATTCACCAATAATACCATGAGGAGAGTAAGAAGTTAAATCCAAGATTGGAAGAAAGTATTTTCATTTCATCTAAATCAACAAGACCTATGATCCAGAATATGCAATCATCCTCAATGAACCAATGTGAAAAAAAGCCAAGCAATGAAAATAGACAAAAGAAAATGTAATTTTGTAGAAATTTTGTATGACCTATGAATAAATGAAACATGCTCACTTCTATTAGCATACTGATATTAATATTCAGGGAAAGGTAAATATCTATAGTCAGATATAATTTCATAGCCATGAAATTGACAAAAAAAATGGAAGGAAAAGAAAAGAAAGAAATTCCAGATGTTGGTAAAGCTCTTGACAGTCATACTTATCTATTGCTAATGAGAATGATGAAAACTAATTATAATAAGATACATTTGGCAACATGCAATCTCATGAGAATCTCACATATTATAATGTAGGGTCTCAGTGCTTAGAAAATAGTTCTCATAATTAATAAAAAATAATATCTCCCAATTCCTTTCTACTAATTTCTCCTTGCTCCTTGTTCTGGTCATTTGATGATAGTAGTCTAATGGATTCTGGCTCGACATACATATACACACATTATATATGTTGAGATCCACTTATCTGAGTATGATAGGTGTAACATTTTACAGTCCTATGAATATTCAGAAAATGTCTCTGAGACAGGGGGAGCCTTAAAGACCCTCCTCTAGTCCAACACTTTAGTTCACAACATTAACAAAGTGATGCCCAGGTGGCGCTTGTGGCCCAAAGTAGTAGGGCGTTGGCCCCGTATACTGGAGGTGGCAGGTTCAAACCCAGACCTGGCCCAAAACAACAACAACAAAAAAAAAAAAAACTCAACAACAACAAAAAGAAAATGATGCCCATGGGGTTTAAATGACTGTCAGGTTCACAAATGTTCTAAAAGCAGGGCTAGAATTCAGCCTCCCAACTACCAATCCAATTTTTGTATAATACTCCATACTATCTGTGCTTCAGAAAGAAATGATATTATAAAAGCAAGAAGAAAAAGAAAAGTTGGAAAAACTGTTTGCAAAGATGTGTCTTAGTAAGAAAAGAATAACTATGTTTAGTCAGATTTTTAAAGGACAGGGAAGCAGAAAGAGTCCACTTAAATAACTAAATAACAAGGGTTGGAACCTAGAAGTTTTATCTAGTTAAAAGGCTGCAGCATTTTATCAAAGTAACGTCATATCATTCCAAGTCTGCATAATTCAGAACAAATCTCAACAAAGGATTCGTTTGTCAGATAATGTGTCGGAGCCAAGGGGGAAAAGTAGTAAACAGAGTTTGCAATTTACTAAACCGTAAGCTTTGAAGTAAAATGGATGTTGATGTCTGTCAATGCTATAATATGCCTATTACTTAAAAATTAAAATATATCACTCCTTTTATATTGTTTAATTCCAAATGTAAGTAATTCAAATTTGCCTTACAACCAACCACATAGACTTTTTTCTCCTCCCTCCTTCCCTCCTCTCCTCCTCCTTTCCCTTCCCGTCTCCTCCACTCTTTCTTCCTTAAGAAACAAAACAAGAAAACAAAAAAGCCAACCACACAGTTTTGGAAAAATTCACTCTGTAGAAATGCAATTATCATAAGTGCCACAGATGAGACACAAATCTAAGCAGGGGAAATACTTTTTCCTATGTTCTTTTTCATGAAAGAACACGTATACTAGATGAAAATACAAAATAAATTGTTATATTTTATAATGTATTCTAAGAGGATTATATTTATTCTAATTCTTTGCTACCTTATAGTTTTGTGCTATGTGATATGAAATACCCGGCAGCAGAGTGAAACATCTTGTCAGATATTTAAAGAACAGATCTATGTTTGTTTTAAACTACAATTCCCAAATATGTTGTGCACGTCCATCATGTGCTAAAACAATAAAAATGAAAAAGAACTTAGACCCAAAGTAATGATATGTAAAGAACTAATAACAAATCAATAATAAAAAATCTGAATCAACCTCCAGAAAAAGACAAAATGCTTGAAAAGACACTCAACAACAAAAGGATATCGATATGAAAAGTTGTTCAACTTAGTCTTCAGAAATGTAAACTGAAACCAAAATGAACTACCACCACATTCCGCTACAATGAATAAAATGAAAAAGATAAAAAAAAAATAGTATCAAGTAAGGATTTGGAGCAACTAGAACACTCACAGATTGTTAGTGGAAATTACTTTGTAAAATTGTTTGGCACTGTCTTTTAAAGCTGAACATATGCCTACCCCACAACCCAGCAATTCCATTCATAAGTACACATTCATCAAAAAATGTACACATTGGTCACCAGCATAAAATACTAGAATGTTCACTGTGGGATTCCAAATAATAAATTAAAACTGATCCCTACTGAGGTAACAATTAAAGGTAGAATGCATAGTCACACAATGAAATGTTAGATAGCAATGACAACATATGACCTAAAACCACATGCAGAATTATGGGTAAATCCCCCAGTAATAATGTTAAGTAAAAAAAGTGCCAGATAGAACACAGAACAGACTTCTGATTCCTTTTATATAAAAACTTTTAAAACAAGCAAAACTAGTCTCTGCCATTACTAATCAAGATATTGGCTACTCTGAGTAGAGATGGAGAAGGAATATTAGTGGGGGGAACTCATGAATAGTCATGTTTTGCTCTTTATTTAAGCATTGGTTGTAAGTATGCCAAATGTGCAAAAAACTTGAATACCTGTACATTTATGATATGCACTTCTTAGTATGAATACAAATATTTTATTTCAATAACAAGTTAAAATAATATGGATGATTGAGCATAAAGGGAATTAATCTGATGAATTACTTTCTTCCTTATTAATAAGATGAGCCAAGGAAGATACTATTGTTATTAATGCTAGTAGAGCAGTAAAAACTAAATCTAATAACAGTCATGAAAAAAATTGGGCATTTAAAACTTTCAATGCATATTAATATCCCTTAATACCATTTGGTTTACAGAGCAATCTCATGAGATTTCAACAATATGTAAACTGCATGGATATAACTATATTAATAATGGTTTGAAAGGCCATACCCTAAATTTGTTCATTAATGTATGGCTGTTGAGATAAAGAAAGACTTTCTACTACCAATCATAGAAATGTTAAGATAAAATTGGAAAACATTTAAAAAATAAACTGTAAAAAAAGAGCACTTACCCAATATTCTATATTAATGTTTTATGCTGCCATTCAGTTGGAGGAAGAGCTCTAAGATGGTGCCATTATATTTCAATCCTATTCAATTTTTAGCCCTTCATAATTTAGATGAAAATTCTGAGATCTTGCTCACCTACTTTGGTGAAGGGTAGTTTAATGGAAGAATTAACACTTCTATAAATTCTTGACATACTGACTGGATGAACTGACTTTATCAAAGATTTGTTTGACGAAACTAAACCTGAGTTTTATTCTATGATCCAAAACTACTCCTATGAGCATGTTTCTGGAGGAAACATGAGTTCCCATCTACAGCAGGTAAAACAAATAAAGAAAACTTTTTAAAGGAATTAGAACGTGAATCGGCAGCATGGTGAAGACACTTAAAAAGCCCATGTAGGCATGAGTTGTATTCATGAAAGTACTCAGAAAGTGGATTGAAGGTGGATTGTATAGTACCGTGCTTTAGTGCTGATCAGCTTACACCTGTTATCATATACCTATTCAGAGAACCTGGGGTCTGTTTGGGTATCTGCTAATATGATAAAATATGTCTAGCTTATATCACACACTATAAAAAAAGACTCTAAAGACAGACTAATGACCGCATCTTCAATATCAGGAAAGACATCTTTTAGAAGAACAATCTCACTGGTTTGCTGGTTATAAATAGAATCAAAGAATAAAAGCTATAGGAAAACATGACCCAATACAATGGAGATTTTTTCAGAGTTATCCAGAGGTAGAACATTCCATTTTACATAAAAGCAAACTTCTTATCCCAGAAAAGACATAAACATAGCTGAAACACTTAATTGGATGTTGAAGAATGCATTCAATCCTTTGGTGGTAGATTGACAAATAGATCTCTTTCAACACCAAGAATTATTGATTTCTACTTTAAAGAAAGGAATGGGGTATCATTTTAACCTGTCTACCACAGGTTCAAGTTCACATAGAAATTTATTCTCAGGGAACAGCTCTTTCCCATTGCCTGTGTAGAGGATATCACATTAATGAGTTCACTGAATTTCTTCACCAAATAAACAATCGGCAAGGGATTTACCCTTCGTCCTAAGGACAAGAATGCCAATCGGCAGAGAGAAGGCTCACTATCCTCACCTATGTGAAGAACATCAGGCCATTTTCCTGTGCCACAAACTAGTCTATGTTACTATGCTTGATGGTCTTGCTCTTCACAAACATTATACTAAACCAGACAGGTTTGTAAGATTTCACTATAGTCATTAGAAGATTACATTCAACCCAAGTCAGAAACAATTCAATATATGAAAAAATGAGTGAACCAAAAAAGGGCATTTGAGTGTGAGATCTGCTTCATTTGATTTTCTGTTCTGTAAGTCAATACACAAAAATGTTGTGTCAAAAACATCCCTAACTAAACAAAGATACATACTAGAAGTCTGCATTATTAAATTAAATAATAAGCCTGGCTATCTCTGACTCTGTAAAGGTAAAACAACTTTAGAAAAACAGAAAAGGAATGTCTGCCTACTGAAATTCATGTCAGGTTAAATTCTCAGTCCCTAAGACATTTGGTATTATTTTATTTCCATAAAACTGTGTAATTTAAAAATTAAAACAAACTTACTTATAGTAAGTTGATTACTCTAAGTAAAAATAATATTACTTTAAAGGAAAAGCAGTCCCCTATTTCCTTAGATTTCCTACTTGACATAATATTGTAAAACATTCTAAAACTAAGAGTCAACATATGTACATTCTGAGTCTAATTTCTATAGTTTTATAGCAAGAAATAGAGCTTTATAAAATATTCATTCTTCAAGGTTTTACTTCACTTAGGTAAAGCTCAAGGAGACTAATATAAAAATAAATTGCCAAGTTCCCATTAAATAACCTGAAAGAACAGGTAGCCTCTTGAAGGTATACTTGAGGTCATTAAATCTGAAAGCTATAGAAGATTTAGATGTTACTTAATCCAATGTTGCTCACTTACCAGATGAACAGTGTGACAGCCCAACAGATAAAATTATGGACATATAACTAATGAAAGGGAATCAGAAAATAATCCTTGCTCTCTTGATCCTCGTCTTGGGTTCTTTCCTATTTCCAAACATCACCACAAAATGAGCCTCAAATTCATGATCAAAAAGTAATTGTAGCTTAAACTTGAGCTTATTTTTCCAAAAGAAAATAGGGCACAGTCTAATACTCCAGCATGATAATGTTCCAATCCTATTGTGCAACCAGTTTGCATTTGTTTAAATAACTACAGTTGCTGGGAACCAAATAGGCCACTCTGTGCCTATCTGGACTGATAACCACTCAGTTCTGCACATGTCGTGTGACACAAAGGGAAAGTAATGAAGACGCCCCTGGCATTCACCAGGTGTCCAATATTGTAATTACTGGGCCTGCTTCTGGTTCAAGTCCCAACAATTTAATCTAACAACTAAACTCTAACAGTTTTTAACCAAGAGGAAATCATTTATGGAATCAAAATAAAAACACATAGCTTGGTGAATATGGACTTCATAAAGATTTTCTGCAAGAAATTATAAATTCTCTGGTTGCCAATTAATGATTAATTAAGGAAGTAAATTATAGGAATACAATTTTATTCACAGAATAATTACAGATAATCTTCACTTATAAAATGGAGGTAGAGTAAATAATTTCCAGTATGAAATCATCATATTACCAACTTGGCCAGAATAGTATATACTAAGCCACTTACCTACCTAGTAAAACCCGAAATGGTAGCCAGTTTATAATATGCTTTTTTCCCAGTAAAATCAGAATGGAGTGGCCTCTAACTCTAAAAATCCATATTAACTTATCCAATTATTTTGGATCGAAATCATAGAATTCAGCTTTTTAATAGGTACAAATGACATATCTTGGAAGGTAACAGCAGAGAAGAAGAGAAACTCATAGTGAAGGGAGAAGGGTTGATTCAACAAAATAATGATGTCAGCACCTGTTAGTCAAACTGAAGGACCATATTATCAGCATCACTTGGACACTATGTGAAATTCAGACTTTCAGGACCTCTTCCCCAACCTACTGATGCAAAATCTGTAGCCTATCAAAACCTCCTAGGTCATTCTACTGTACATTGAAGTGTGATTCCTGCTGTTATAACCGAGTCTCCAATTGCTGCATATTTGGGATACCTTTTAAGAACTCTAAGGATATCTTGGGTTCTAACATATCTAAGTATTTAAGACAAAAATGCATTAATATCACAGCACGCTTAAGAAATAAATATCCAGATCAATTATCTTGCATCTTTTAATTGGAAATAAGAAGCCTGGGAGACTTAGAGAACTGTGATCAGTGTGCAGGTATTTCAAATAGCTATTTAATATGCACCCCAGCAGATTGTCTAGGCATTAAATCACTAGTGGTTATCTCTGAATTTTTATTCTCAACATGTTTTACCTTTGGGCAGTATTATAATAAAATTCTCTGCAGGTTTGCTAACTTTGTACCACTGTTCCGGATAAATCTAAACAGCATATATCTCATGGTATGGTCTAACAAGTCATCATTATTAGTGAATACACTTAAGGTTCATGTCATCACATTCATAGTTCTCTATAGAAATATTTTTGTTCATAAGCTGCTGAAACTGAAAACAAACTATCACACATTCTAGATGTGACCTGACTCCATGAAAACTAATGGACCTCAGCTGCCACCTTTCCATGTACTCTAGTTAAGTGAACTTGGAATATTTTAAAGTTAATACTATGCAGCAATGGACAAAATCGATACTGCAAACCCAATGTCTACTATGTTTAAAATAAGAGTGGAAAATTTTTAAAAGAAAAAGCTAAAGTTATATTGGTATCCCCAGCATTTTAAGTAGGGAAGAGTGTAAATAAACATGTGATAAGAATAGTGAGGAATTATATTGGATTAGGAAGAAATGCATTCATGTAACTCCAGGCTTATCTCTGCTTCTTAGGGGCATTTCTATTTTAATTCATTGTTGTTGTTGTTGTTGTTTTTTTACAAGTAAATCAGTATACAGTAAAATCAATATGAACAGGAACATTTGGAAATACCATTCCATGCACTAGTGGAAGAAAAGAAGGAATATTAGTGAACTATGGTATGTCTTTGATCTCAAGACAGAGCACTGAACACAAAGGTAACACACATAAAGAACCTACTCATAAAAATGGCATCAATATTCATTCATGACTTTTTCATTTTACAAATATGTATTAGATGCCACAGTTTGAAAGCACTATTCTAGGTATTAGAAACACATCTGTAAACAAGATTCTCAGGGTCTCCACTGTCATCAAACCAGTGAGAGAGAGAACCGAAAATGAGTCAAGCTGAAATGAGTCACATGTGATACTGAGTAAACAAAAGGGTATGACAAGGAAGTGACAATAACCAGGGCAGGGTGGTTGGCTCAGGAAACTAGGAAAGCTTTTAGAGGATGACATTTAAACCAAGACCTGAATGCTGGAGAACCACCTGTGAGAAGATCCGCAAATGAGAAAACATTTGGTTCACTCTAGCAACAACAAAAAAACCCAGTGAGCATTGAGAATAGTGACCCTGGGGCAAGTGGAAGGAAATCAGAAGTGTGGAATGGAGCTAGCTCACATAAAACCTTCTAAATTTGGGTAAAACTTCTGAATTTTATGCTGTGTACAGTGAGAAGGCAGTGGAGCACGGCAGCCTGGGGAGTGACATGGTTGGATTTACATTCCAAAAAGGTGAATCTGGCTGCTGTGCGGAGAGTGAACTCTGGGTAGGCTTGGTGGCAGCAGTGAGACCAACGTTTATGACCTTGCAGACAACAGGAGCCTGAGTTCCCGAGTCCTACACACCGGCCTTCAAATCCCTCTCGCACTTTAAAGTCTGAGTTTTCTCAACAGTAAACAGTTTTCTCAGTAAGTGGAGGCAAGAAGAGTAGGATCTTTCTCGCAAGGTAATTGTGAGAATTAGATAATATATGTGTAATGAGTTTATTAAGACTTTCAATTCATGAGATGTATTTATGGGACAAACATGACAGACGTTTGTATATATTATAGTTCCTCAGCCACCGGTTTTTAAACATGAATCGTTATTTCTTTTCTCCATTTCTTAACAATAATTTGGACAGAATCTTTGAATTTCTGGTTACTTTTATTACTAAAAGCTCAGTCTAATTCATACACTTAAGATCCGGGTTGTCTTAAGTGTATAATCTCAACATTCACAGTTTGGGTTGAGGTGTGGGGGTAGTCTAGTATGACTCTAGGCACCTTCTCATGAACCCTCCTCAAGACCTGGGCCTTCCAGTGTATTGGGATGGAGCTGATGAGGAGAAAAGAATAGTGATAACTCGTGTGTTCCTCTTTCTGTGGGTTGTACCAGCTTTCTGGTTCACCCTCCCTGACCTCTGCTACCTTTGTTACGAGAGACTCACAAGAGCACAGTGAAACCTCCCAACTGCAGCAAACAAATGGGAGAAAGAGACAGACTCAGCTAGCCCAATTTGCTTTATCCTCCAGTTCTGTAGTTCACATAATCCCACAGCATGGATTGAAATAATCCCAGAGCCCAGCGAGCGGCCTTCTTGTGAGTCATACTAGTCAGACAGCTGAAGCCAAAGCTTCCATGGGGTCTGCTGGACTCATGGGGGGCACTGTGGCTGCAGACATGCTGAGAGTACAGTCTTGCCCTCCTGCTCTCCTCTTCTGAAAGGCACAGGGCACGCGACCCTGTTTGATGGACACGAAGTCATGCACTGGGAAGGGAGAATCCCAGCTTTCTCACTCTGCAGCATACTCAGGGTCTACACTTGATGCTAGCGTGCTCTCTTCCCCCAGTTATCCTGGGCAGGGAAGCACACCTCTCCATAAACTGCATGTTTGCAAAGGCCTGTGACTTAGCAACTGTTCTCTGTGGCCCACCCCTCACTGCTTAGGTAGGCAGGAGACGTGGGCAGTGGGGCAGTGGACAGCAAGGTACGTGGCCGTTGAAGGGTCAGTTTCGCTTTCTTCTTAGTAAGTGCTGAGTATGGAATTGACCAGTTCGGGGAGATTCTATTTCTAACAGAGGCTAAACTCTTTTGTTTCATGAGGGTTCTACTTAATTCTGTGAGGAAAATTTCCACTCGACTTACTGGGGTATACATTGGCATATGGTGGACAATTAATCACTGTTATGTGTTAGGATCACTTTAAGTCACCACCCAGAAGTTTACAAATTAATCAGTTTCTACCAAATCTTTTATTAAACAGAATATCACTATGCTCAATACCATAATTCTAGGAGCATTTGGATTAATTAAATGTTCATGAAGGAAGAAAGAGATGAAAGCACTATACATTTTAAAAAAGAAGGAAAAGATATATATTTCTGTGGATGGTTTAGTTTTTTAAACAGATTTGTACCTGGGTGACTCAAGAAATAAATTAGTGAGATTTTTGCCATTTAAATGTGTTTTATTCTCTAGGGTAAAAGCATCGGGCTAATAATTAGGAGAGGTGAGCACTGGTTTCTACCTGGCCGCTTTTCACCTCTCTGCCCCCTGCCACCCCACTTAGCCTCACAGGGCCTTATTTTCCTCTCTGGAAAAATGAGATAGCTGGACTAGGTGATCACCAGTGTTTCTTTCAATTCGAACATTCTATGGTTCTATAACATTCTTGATTTATTGAGCCCCTGGTTCATCAATTCATTCAATAAACATTTACTGAAGCCCAACTGTGTACCAGACTCTATTGCTTTCCTGCTGTCAAAATCAGGCAGCATGCCAGAGCTAAAAGATTTTAGATGGCCCCTGCTTTTAAAAGGAACTTCCCATAGCAGCCTCTACCACCTTAGGCTTCTAGAAATAATATATTTTGTGAGGACTTAAAATTTCAGAAAAACAAAAAGATATGGAAAAGTGTTCTAGTCACATCCTATCGAATGTAAACTTTCTATTCTGGTCATTTTTCTTCCTTAGCCCAGAAAAGAAAACTTTCAACAGATTGGCTGGAGTGTTGTAAAGATTGTATTTGATGAAATTTATAATTTCATATAAATGCAATTTCTAGAAACATAAAATATTTTAAGGGAAAGCTAACACTGTTTACTCTCTTATTATTGCTTGTTATAAAATCTTATAGATGAATCGGTGATTACATATAATCTTCCAATAAAAGTATGAAAAGATCAAGAGACAATGTGTTTTCCTATGAACAGAGCCCGTAATTTGGAATTAGGAGACTGTCACTTTGTGGTTGGTTATGTGATTATATGGCCATGCACAAGTAAATGCAGCTGAGTCTGAGCTTCCAGAGTACACTGGATATATCTGTTCTGCCATGCTGCACTTAGATTTTTATAAAAGTGAGGGTTTGGTGGTGTGTGTCTTAGTCACAGTTACTTGGGAGGTGGTTCAGGTGGAAGAATTGCTTGAGCCCAGCAGTTCAAAGCGATAGTGAGCTATGAATGCTTGACTGTCTTCCCCACTGGGTGACAGCGACTGACCCTGTCCTTAAGAAAAAATGAAAATCTGTAATAATAGAACATTATTATTATTAATTATATACTGAGTCTTGCATAACTTCCCCTTGTCCCATCAATCATAGCTGTGTTTGAAAGCATCATAAATCAACATACTCTATCTCAGCATTTCTCATTCCAGGTTCCTTATCTGATTTGGCCACTGTTGTCTCATTTCTCCCAAAGATGTTACAAAAACAGAAAAATTCTAAATGCGTGGTAGAGAAGTCAGTTCATCTTATCTGATGAATTCCTTGGGGGAATATCTTATTCCCTTCCCAATTTCAAGACTTCTAGCTTAAGTGCAAACACACAGAATCTTCAGGACTGAGATATCTCACAGAATTTAAGGAACTGTTAAATTACCAAGTCTTGACAGGAAGAAATTTGGGGTAAACTCAAGCTCTTCAACTCAGAGTTCCTGGTCTCTTCTAGAGTTGAGCCAATCATAGGTCTCAGCTCTAGTCAACCCTGGTCTTGTGGTAATTCCTGTCAAGTTCCGAATTCCCCCCCAGCAAAACATTTGATGAGCTCAGCTTGTGTTAGAAGTCAACTCCCAGATCAGTCAACTGTGGCAGGAATAGGGATAAGTGGCAGGATTATAGAACTTGTGGGGGAATCCTGGGGAAAGGACACCTTAATCATTCACTAAGACCTGACATTGTCAACAAGTTCTTATAGGGACATAATATGAAGAGAAACATCCTTCTAGCATTTAGGAATTATCACCATCTCCTTTTTAGTTCTACCTATGATACAAATTTAGATTTTAAGATAGAAAATAAATAATGGGTTTCAGGTGATTTATGATGAACTTCATTTAAATTGTGAGACCTCATCAGAAATCTGAGTAACACACAGAATTATAAACTTTAGAGTTGGAAGAGTAAGACCCATAAAGTTTATGAGATTTTCTCTGGTGTCTAGGAAAAGTTGGAATGAGAAGCTGGGTCTCAAGACCTGTTGATCCCAAACAGGAATGATCATCAGAACCACGGAGAAAATATTGTGCGAAAATATATTTTCAGCATTCCTACCCACAAGTTCTACTTTAAAATCAGAATGAATACCTTGATACGATTTTTTTTTCCTTAGTTTCTAGTTAATTCAAATGGTCAGACTTGAATGTCATCCTTTTGAGTATTTTGTTGTTGTTTTTGTTTTTATTTGGGGAGGGGAGTAATGGACCTTCCTTCATCTTACTTTCCACTTTAAGAACACCATTCCCAACAGTGAGCCTCAAATTAACAATACAATAGACGAAATGCAAATGAAGCAATCAAAAAGCAGATCACATTTCCACTTGTCAGTTTGGAAGCAATTTCATTGGTTACTGGACATTTTGGCCAGACCAAATAATACCACCTATTGAATCCATGCTAAAATTCACAACGCATTCATTCATTGCTTACTGTGAAAGTTCTCTGGTCTCAAGGATAGGGCACATTTCATATTCACTGGCTTTAAATCCTTTTTTTTGTTTTCTACTTCCTGTTAGTGCACCAAATACCACGTTAAAACAAAGTGTTTCTTCTTTTTCTTTTGCTTTGACACTACATGGCAAGAATATTTGATATATTTTATACCTCATACTTAAAGTAAAACTTTCACCTCATTCTTCATACTATATGCCTTCCCTATCAACAATTCACACAAATATGAAAGTTAAAGACATCTTCTAATATGAGAGCTCTCAAAAGTTTCTTTCCAGGTACCCAGAATTCATATATAATCCATAAGCTTTCTATTTCTGATGCACTCTTCTGTTTTTTCAAGAAATAAAAATTATTCTAAATTGCTTTCATAATCAGATAATGACTCACAACCTAAACCTTTAAAACATGAATGTTATTCAAACTCTACATTTAATAGATGAGAAAATTAAGGCCCAGAGAAATTAAGAGTTGGCAAAGACCCACTTAGCTTGTGAATGATTAGAACTCACATCTGCATTTCTGACTCTAAATCCCAAGCTCTTTCCACCACAGTTTTCTATATTTCTAATGCTATCTTAGATAGATTAAAATGAGTCTCTCCATAGTTTCAGGTGGAAGAAAATATTCATTCTGAAGAACACAGAACAGTCTATTTTTTTCATCATGACATTTGATCCTTCTTTAAACTTTCTCTGATACCTAATATTTATAAATCCTGGACAAAATATATAAAACTAGCTTTATAACTTCCATTATTGCTATTATTTTTCTCAGTTACAATCTTACAATAATCATTCAAACTACTTCAGCATATTTGTACTATTATATTAAGTTTGTCAACATCAAAATTTAATTTTCCCAGTTTCTATTGATAACTCATTAATATAACAATAGCCTCTGACTCAAAAGTGCAGACACTCCTACTTAAAAACAGATGATGCATTTTATTTTAAATTAATAGTATTGCTCACCATGGAAATAAAATCTGTACCATTTTGTAATAAAATATGAAATACATACCATGATCTTGACAAGAAGCAAATTAACAACAGGTATATAAAGCCGAAGTGACCTGATAAAATGTCTAATATATTTATAATGGTTGTCACTTTGGAATCAAAACAAAATTACCCAGAGAGCCTTAAAAAATAGTGATATTTACACCCTGGACCCCATATCAATAGTTTCATTTAATTGGCAGCATATGGTCTGGTCATTAGGAGTATTAGAAGCTTCCCCGGTGATTCTAATGTGCAGAAATACCCAGGGTTTAAAGAGACATGACCTAGGCACTTAATGTGAAATAACAGTGACTCTATCATCATATTAATTTAGTGTAATAAATGTCTTAAAATTTTATGGTGCTTTAAAATTAAGCTATAATTACACTTTAGATATGATCTGCCTGTCTATAATATTGTCAATTATTTACATATTTTTTAAGCATCATAAGCAGTCTGGCGTATTTTCTATTACAAAGTAGGAACACTTAAATTTATTTTCCCCTCTCCACTTGACAATTAATACATGCTTATATGGTATGTATATCAGACTGACTTTTGAGAGCATCTGATTTTAAGTCACAATTTTCTTTTTAAGAGCTAATCTTTACATAAAACCGTATGAATGAATATTCAAGTTCTTCAGATAGTACAAAAAGCTAAAATCTATGCGAATCTTTCTCCTTCCCAATGGAAATATCGCAACATAGTGTTATTTCTTGCTGCCTCACATTTGCCCAGACATAGAAACCTCCAATTAGTTGAAATGCAATTATTTTCAATTTTTTTAATTTAAAAATGTAGCAAATCTGTAGAACTCATTAAACAATTATGTAAGGTTTAAAGTATGTCTGCAAAATCTCATGTAAACATTCAAAGAAGACCAATGCCCCAACTCCTTGGAAGCCTGTCTCAAATATTGTTCTTTACTTACTGGTCACAATAAAACCCGACACTGATGAAAAGGACATGGGAGGTAACTATCCCACTATGAGCATTAAAAACAAGGATATTATACTCTGAGGAGAAGGTCATGAAAGGAAGTCCTGGGATAAAATTAACAGATTAAAAAAAGACAGACAAAGAACGGCAGCTAGGCCTGAAACAGCCAACACCCCATCCATCAGTAACTTGTCCCTGACAGGCTCATCTTTCTTTAACAAGGTGACACATCAGTACACAGCAAGTAGAAATTTTAAATGTCTAAACTCCTTCCTTCGTCTAATAGACCAATGCACAAAAGACTGATTTTTGCTTCCCTTGCCGCTGCACCTTAATAAACAATTGGCTCAGGATCTTAACCAAGCCAAACGCTGACTAAAAGCCTCCTCACAACAGCCCTTAATAAATTTCTTCTTCTGTTTTCTTTACGTGTATTTCAATTTGAAGACAAAGACTTTCTTCCCCTTTCCCCTCATTTGCTGTTGCTTGTTCTCTAAAAAGCAGGCTCTTTGGATACTGGAAAGACAGAAAGTGGAAGAATGGGTCAAGATTGAATGTCCCTGGCTCTGGCAATCTTTACGATTCTCTTCAGTGAAACAAATCCTTTATTCTCCATCTAGCTCAGACTCAAAGGCACAGAAGCAGCCCTTCAGCCTTTCCTACCTCAGGTCAGAGTCCTTTTTATACTTGGCATACAAACTAGAAATATCAGAATTCTGTGCAAAATGGAAAGTTTTATGCTTCCAAGCAATTCAACTGCATTCAGGGGTCTCTAGGTCCTGCGGGCTGCCTTAGCAGATTTGAGGCATCTCTCAGGGCAAAGTGGTTTGAAAGCTTTGAGGTTTTCTTGGCGACTGGGAAGAATAATTTGCCTGTTCTTGGAATAAGATCATATTCAGCAAAAAAGATCTGCTGTGCTCAAGGTCACGAATCTTGGCTCTGTGAATATTCAGTTATTCAGCAGAATAGCCACTCCAGGCTTTCAAAGCACTTTTGTCTGCTCCTGCAGGGACACCTTTGGAGAACTCCTGGACAGTCACCCAGCCATCGCCTCTGCATTTCCCCTTCTTGGTGCTATCCATTCTGCTCTCTGGAGACGACATTTACCTGTAATTATGAATATATACACAATTCCAGAAACGTCCAGATAAATGCTTACCTGAGTCAAGATCTATTACATATATAATATAAAGTTTCAAAAGGGAATAGATTTTTTTAAGTGAATGTATTTTTAAGGTTTAGAGTTGTAAGCATTATTTTTGGATGTGTTGCTTGCCTAATCAACTGATTATTTATATATTATAGATCTGCTATGTGTGAGACCCCATCCGAATTGCTTTGGGGAAAACCTAGTTAAAATCCATCTTTGCCTCAGTTTACAAGGTGTTCACCATGCAAAAGAAATACAAGGCGTATGAAAAGTCATGAAAATTCAGAAGGGAAGAGGTGATTTGCAGAGTGTTGAGATGTTATTTCTTTTAAAAGGTAAAGCTTAGATAACATCCTGAAGGGAGACAGATTTAAAATTAGGAGATGTGATGAAAAGGCACTGCAGGGTAGGTTATAAGATGTTCAAAGTAAGAAATCAATTAATGAAATTTGACTAAAACTAAGGTAACGTGATGAAGAATAAGGGCAAATTGAGATAGTGTGTGTAAGCCTTGATAAAGGGTAGGACTTTCCTGAAATTTCTATCAAGATAACCATCTAAGAGCAAATGGTAAATTATTGATTGGCATGAATTTAGGGGAAATGCCCTGTATTTTGTTATTAAAAGCATAGTTGTTTTGAAAATTGCATCTACTAAAAATGAAGGTAATACTTTCAGTGTAAAAATATGATTAATAAAGCATTTGGAAAGCACCGTGCAGGTTTAATTCAGAGAGGTAAACAGTGTTGGAATTGTCCAACCAGACAGTTTATTCTTATTACCTATCAAATAGACCCATGTGTGAGGAAAAACCCTTACTGTGAAAAGGGTTGAATTTTCACTACTTTTCAAGGAAGATATTGGTTCTACTACTCAAGGAGATAAAACAGAGCTATATTCTATTTAACTGTGAGATATAGTCCAGCAGATTGCATTAAACATGATTTTAAAATATTATAAGAAGGCTCTAGATTCTTTAAAATTATCATATAAGACATAAAAGTGTAAGGTATGCTTTAAAGTATATCCTATGTGAATGCCAATTTTTCTTTAGAAGAAATTTAACTACAAATGTATATAGTACCTAAATACATTTTTCTTTTGACTTCGTTCCTGGTGTTGTATTTAAGAGCCCAGGCTCTGGACTCACAGGAGACAAATCATCACCCACCCAATCACAGATTAGCTTTATCATGGGTGACAAGTTGCTTAAATATTCTACTCCTCCATTTTTCCCCCAATAAAATCTGAAAAAGAAGTAACGTGTGCCCAGAGATTAATGTGTTGACACTAATAAAATTATTAGCATAGAATCTGCCCACAAATTTAATTCAATTCTTCTATATACCATTTTTGTTTATGTGTTCTTTAATCTTATAAATCAGTTCCATCAGACTTACTTCATGGCAAGCTTTTCTCATTTCTTGATTTAAAAAATTCCTTATCCTAGAATTTATACAGCTATTTCTTTTTTCTTCTAGTATTTTTATAACATTAGCATCCAGTGTTTATCTTTATGAATATGAGGAACCTAATTTTACTTTCTTTTTTGCATGTATAATCAGCTCTTCCAACACTACTAAATATTATAGCCATTTTTCACAGTCTTTCAACATCATGTATATCAGATACCAGACTCCATATGCACAGAGATGTATTTCTAGATCCATTTTCTCCATCACCCTTTGTCTGTTTCCGAGACAGCACCAGTCACTTCTCAGTCCTTTTCAGTATCGTGTTCATTGCTTAGCTACATTTTTTTCTCAAAAAATTTAGCCTTTTGTAACTTGTCAACCCTCTCCCCAAGTTGAGATTATGAATTAAAATGTCCTAAATCTATCATTTCCTTTAAACTCAAATCATCCCATTGTGAGGCTCATAGTTTGTTGTTCTATACTTTTCAGTCCTGTTTTATATCCTCCTGTGAAGTGGTTTTATTTTCTTTATGTAAATGCTACACAAAGACAGTATTTTGTAATGTTGGATACTCATTTTATAATATGTGCCTAGAATCTTCATGTGTAAAAAAAAGTAATGACTTAAACATCTATATTAATTTGACGCACGGAATTATTTGAGAGAAAACCCAGTTAAGATTTTTTGCCTTTTCACTCTAGCCCTCTTTGCTAATCATGCTCCATAATTTGAATTGATAAGAAAAATATTTATTCTCTATATTATTCTTTTCAGTCTGAAAATAACTTTGACTCAACAGATTTGTATGTGCACATCAACAGGCGTTAAGCTATACTCTTTTACAAATTATACTAACGGCAAGAAAACTCCTTGCCATAAAGGAGACCAGCAAATGCAAGAGAAATGACAAAAACAACAACAACAAAAAAAATTAACAAGAAACAAATAAGCAATCCCTCAATGGTTCATCTCCTTAACCTTACAGTTAGAGAGTAAGGACTTAATCAACCTGAAAGACGGCTATGGAATGGAATAAAATTTTCTTCTACCAGTTCATTGGAAATTATTATTTCCCCCAGGTTATCTTTATGCAATCTATCCTTCAGGTTGAAGAAAAATTCTTTGCTATTACTAATAACAACCACAGGGACAAAATTATCATACAATGAAAATGCCAATAGCCACTTCCCTCCTGAAATTTCACTACTGAGGTTCAGCACTGATCACATTAACTCAGTAAATAAAAATGCTATAATTAAGCCACATCAGTATTTTGGGGAATATCTTCATTTTTTGTTACTTTTTTTGTTTGTTACATTTTTTCCTTCTTTTAAAGCACAGACAATAAATTTCTTGATTTTATTGTTGAAAGTAATATATCAAATGTATATACGTTCAAAATATCGCTCCAATAGACATTCAAAAACACATCCCAGAAATCAACATTTTTCTATAAGCTGTATAGAGAGTGTCTCTAAGTCAGTTCTCAACCTTCCTAATAATGTCACCCTTTAATACAGTTCCTCATGTTGTGGTGACCCCCAACCATAAACTTTTTTTGTTGCTACTTCATAACTATAATTTTGCTACTGTTATGAATCGCAATGTAAATATCTGATACTGCAGGAAATATTTGCATTGTTACAAAGAGGTTGTGACCCACAGGTTGAGAACCACTGCTCTAAGTCTTTATTTCTAAGAGAAAATAAATAACACAAGAATGAACAAAAATAACAAAGTGTCTCTTCTGGAATAAATAGTACCCACATCAGTATAGCCTCTTACCTGGCTTTTTTTTTTTTTTTTTTTTTTCAGTGTAACACCTACCATAACACAAATCATGAATATTTATTTATTTCCACAACTCCCATGAAAATGTGAGCTCCCTGAGGACAGGATGTTTTTGTTTTTATGGTGATTGTCCTGCGGTGGTTTAGCAACTGCACCCCAGTGATGGGAGAATCTCTGAAACCTAGCAGGCAGTCAATAGATAGCTGTTAAAAAAGAGTTCTTCAGGGACAGCGCCTGTGGCTCATCCAGTAGGGCACTGGCCCCATATACAGAAGGTGGCGGGTTCAAACCCACCCCTCGGCTGAACTGCAAAACAGAAAAATAGCGGGGCGTAGTGGTGGCCGCCTGTAGCCCCCAGCTACTTGGGAGGCTGAGGCAAGAGAATCGCTAAAGCCCAGGTGTTAGAGGTTGCTGTGAGCTGTGTGATGCCACAGCACTCTATCAAAGAGCGATAAAGTGAGACTGTCTCTATTAAAAAAAAAAAGAGTTCTTCATAATTGTTTAATTTGCAACTTAATCATGAGCGCAAGAACTAAAAATCAACCAAATGATCTTTTTCCATATCTAAATTAAATTTTCTGTCAGTATCATCTAGTCCCCTTCACTGTGCTTAAAAGTAAAAATCACATTTGACTACAGAACTAGAAGAAAGTTTTGCCTAAAAGTGAGAGCAGAATAGTTTTTTATTTATATGACCCCCTGTCTAAGAAGGGGAAGCAGATGCTACTCACACATCAAACAAATGGTTCCATCCCATTTGTTCCAGGTGCCGTCTAGAAAGGAAAACTGAAATCTGCCTGAGGGCAGGTCCTCCCGTCATACTAGAAGGACTTCCCTAGAAAGGGACATTTTGGTTTCTGAGACTTGAAGAGTCAAGTCAGATGGAAAGAGCAGGTAATGTCTGAGGGATCTACAGAGATATCCCAGAGCTCGAGTCCAGGAAGATTTGGGAAAAGTCTAACCACTATGAGACTGGAGACATAAAAGAATCAGAACAAAACAAGTGACAGGCAGCTGTTCCCTTGGCAGGTGTTCTCACGCTGGATTAGCCCCGGAGTCCTTGGAACTTTCCCAACCTTTGCTGCGTTAGGCAGGACCCTGTCCCGGCCAGAGGCTGCATGAGTAACAGGTGAAAGCAGCAAGTACTCTGAAATTGGTCAGTGAGTGGATGGCTCTAGGCTGGAAGAGAAAGGTATTTTGTATTCAGAAAGTTGGAAATTCCCTAGATGGCTTTCCAAATTTTGAGTGCACTGTGATACACAAGATCAAACTGAGGAGAACTAGCTCTTTGGCTGCAGATATGAGGCCTTTCTATGGAAGGACAAAAAGGAGCTTAATCCCGTCAACCTATTTTCACACTAGTGACACAAAGTAGGCTCGATTATTCAGCTACAGAAACTCAGTTTTTTTAATGAGTCCTCACATGTCATATTTGTTCTTGCCTCTGTACTTTTATTTCCTCTGAACTTTTCCACTCTCCACGTATTTCTAAAGTCAGCTCAAGGCCTGCCACAAGGGTCCTTCCCTGTTTGAGTCATCCTTCCTGGGAACCCCACAGTTTCATGACATTACAGCACAATTCTCCCCTCAACTGCATCAGGTTGGCTAAAGGAGAAGAAGAGGAAGAGGGTAAGACATGGGGGGAGGAGAGAAAGACTACACATCTGAAGATCAAACCATTCTCTAAAAAGAAAATTTCTAATGATAAAAAATATCCATTCTGAGATCAAGCATTATATTATTTAAGATAACATGTTCCATTGTGGCGTTATGTTTTAATGTTTTTCTATAGAATATTTGTGCAATTAAAGATCCTTTTGAATAATTGCTTGCTAAGCAAATTATATACCAACTGTGTATTAACTAGTTTGATGTAAGCATTCCAAGTTGTATTTAAAATCAGCACATTGTACCCCATAAAATGCATTAATGTAATACATGATCTAAGTGTTTATGATTCAATAAAAAAAAAGAAATATTTGTTTAGGGCATTCTCTGGAGATGTCCTGAAGAAGACAAATAATGGAAACTTGTAGATAATAGAGCAGAAGGAACATATGTTATTAATATTGTATTTGTTTGCTACTTGAGAGCCTCATATTTTCTTGTCAAAGGAGCTCAGGATACACATGTAAGGTATAAAATCTTTAATATTATTTAAATCAATTCAGAAAAATCCCTTAACTATTCAAAAAATAAAAATATGAAGACAATCCATAGAATTGTAAATTCTAAAATCTGAGACATGAACAAAAATTTGCATGCCAGGTGTCCATTACAGTCTTAAAATACAGGATAATTTGTAAATAACTAAAATATTCAACTATTGGGAAAGGCTTACATAATTTATGACACATTAGAACGGAATATTTTACAGTCACTAAGAATTATGTTTTTACATTCAGTCACGGAAGGAGAAAAACACCTCCCACATAAAACTAAGCAAAATAAACATAGGCACAGAACTAGGCTATATATTATATGATTAGGATTATATTTATATATGTGTATATATATATGTATAAATATCATTGTACATATATAAATACACATGTATAAATATAATACATACATATATAAATTTGTGTACACATAGAAATAGAACCACATTTCTGGAAGGAAAGAAACCAAAACGTAACCATATTGTGTTATATGTGTTTATTCCCTTCCAACCTTTCTGTAACTTCCAAGTTTTCTACAACTTCCGTCTTTTTCTAACCAAGAAAAAGCTGACAATATTAAAAGACTTATTTAGACTCATTTTCCACGTGCTTGCGTTAAACCACATCAAAAGCTCCCTTCCACAATTCAAGCCAAAGATGTCAAACCACACTGGGTTCTACAGAGATGCAACTGCCAACAATGACATAATGCAAATCCTCCCACAGAGACCCTCTTCTCCGTTACACACACAGTATTTTTTAACAATGTTTAACAGTTGGAAATGCTGAGAAGCTACAGATGAGATCATTAGCAGAAAGAATTTTCCCTCATGCTTTTGTCAGGGAAAATTCCGTAGACAATCTGTTTCTGAGTTATGCTTTTAACCATGCTGACAAAATTTAAAGCAGAGTGTACACGTATCAAAGATATTATTTGTAAGCATCTTCCTTTACCGAATGGAATTCACGTTAGCTATGACACTGATAAAGGTCATGTATTATGGGCTTGTCCCCTGCATGACCCTGTGTGTCAGGGTGTAGGAGACTGCAAGAGAGGAAGTGGTCAGCACTTCAAACCACAACACCTGAGAAACCACTTCTAAAATTGGCCAGGAATACCAGACAAATAGCGACGGTGAATTTTATGATCTGACAGTGATCCTAATGATCTATAATTCAACTATTCTGTCTCTACACAATCAACAGATTCAATGAGCCAACCAAGTTCAGAAAGACCAGCTATGCATTTCGGCTCAGTGAATGGGCTGCTCTCACTGCCATCCACTATAACCCGTCCTTCCCCTCAAAGATCCTTTGACACCCACCTTTGCCTCTGATTGATGAGAACTTATCCCAAGGGGTTGTTCTCTTTTATTTAATTGTATCTCTTTATTTAATTGTAAATCATCAAAACGCATGGCCTCTGAGTTCTTCCTTGTCAGGCAATCTGATGCCCCCTGGCTCAGATCTAACACCGCTAAAGTGAGTCACGCTTTCTCTGATTAGCTCAGCAGCTCATCCAATTTAATTTAAAACCCACTCGGATGCAGAGTCTCTTTCCTTTATCAATACATAGGACTGATGAACGATAATTAGAATTACGTTCAAATTTTCAAATTTTGGATAGTTTGAATTAAGTGTTAGTTGAGGGGACCTCTTTCAAGGAAAAAAGACACAATTAGGTACATACACAAACACACACACACATGCGTACAAAGAAATCACAAGAAATTCCTGGATATGCCAGATCCCCTTCTTCTGAGACTTTAGGCAGTTTAGTACAGACAATGTCATAGAAATACGTACATCTACAAACTGGCGTCCTGTCCTTGTGTAGAACACTCTGTAGCTTTCAACACGTTACAGGGGAAGATGCGAATAAAAAGCCCTGGATTAAGCTGAAAGACTCGAGCTTAAAATTTCTGTTGACAGGGATGCATTCATTGATTTATCTGTTAGATTAGCTGGTTTGGGTTTTTATCATGTTAGTCTCTCCTTCCTTTAGGGTGGGAATCTGTTTCTGCCAACGATTTTGCGACTTTAGGTAAGCTAAAGTCTGAAATCATGTGAAACGGAACTAGTAATACATCCTGCATCACTCGATTGCTGAGAACACTAAGAGCAACCAGAATTATGTATCTATCTCTATGTATTCACCTATCTATTTACATATGAGCTTTTGTCTGAAAATTCTTACACTGGAAGGTAACTCCTTCAAGGCAAAGAAATTCTGCTCGCCCAGCACTCTTGCTGCACAATACACAGTTTACTGATTCAGACTGATCTGCGTAAGGGACGTGAATGCATCCTCAAACTCCATCCCTGCCCTTGCTCTGTCCCCAAAATGAAGAAAACTGATGTAGCTGTGGCCATCTATGTTCCCTAATAGCCACAAGTGGACGCAATCCAGGTTGAAAGAAAGTAGACCCTGGTTGCCTTTGTCTCTATCCTCCAGCTGTTTTTGTCTTCCAATTTACCAATTCTAATCAAAAGTTACTCTTAGCCCTGAGCACGTGAAGCCCTGCCTAACGTGCTGTGTCCTCTGCTGTGCAGGTGCACGGTCAATGTCAACTGAGATACCAAGTACTGAGGGCATCACTTTCATTGGCGCTACGGTGAGGGAGTAAGAAAGCGGTTCAGATACAAGAGCTCCGGGGGTGAGGCCCACGCTTCGTGACGGCAGACTTCCTCATGACTGCCTTCATACATATGCTAGACCGTGATTCCAGTGGGAGCGAGCGGTGCAGGACTCCTGACTCTGTGTGATAACACGGCACACTGTCTCTGGGGAGATGTCAGCTCAGCTCCGGAAGGATGATTCACTTTCCAGTTCTATGCTTTCTTCCCCTAGCTCCTCATAAGAAGCCGCTGTGAAGTTTAAACATCGAATAAGCATGCCTCCAAACAATTAGCGCGACAGCAAACACAGCAATAAACCTTTCGGCAGCAGCCCAGTATTTTACCCCTGTCTTTAATGTCAGGTTACTTTTTTTATTCTAGAGGTCATGAAAACAAACAGTCGGTGAGCTCATTCTCTGCATGCCCAAACACACTGAGAAACAGGCGCCTTTCCAAATGCCAGACAATGAAATCTAGGATTTTTCTTTGTGCCTCACTGTCATTTGGGTGATAAAACACTTGCTCAGACAAGCTCTTAAAACAAACCAACGGAAATAAGTCTTTCATAGTCTATTTTAAACCCCCCTCACTGCGTTCTTAATTAAGTGCTGACTTTTAAACCAAAGATGCCAGTCAAGAAGTACAAAATTATCTTTAGGACTGTCTAACTTAAAACTTTAAGATCTTTAATATTTGAAGATAAAAAGTATAAAAATAAATCATAGACAACTCAGTTAGCCAACACTTTGGAATCCACTTTAAATGGCCGAAAACTACACATTACAAACAAATCTATTTTTCTGGTGTCTAGGGAATCAATGGATTCTAATAAACTTTTATTATCTAATGCTCAGAATACTTCTTTTAACCACAGGTTATTTTAGTATAGGGTAATATAACTAATCTCCATAATAATGAACAAAAGACATCGTAAGGTTGTGGGAATTAAATGATAAGAGAAATAAGTACTTCTGAGTAGTTTTATTAGGGTTACTTCAATTTTAATTCTTTAAAAATGTTTGTCTATGTGTTATGTATGTATATGATTAGTCTCCTTCTGTGTAGAACGCCCTCTGATCACACTGAAATGAAAGCTGACTATCTTTTGGAGCTTTTCTAAAGGAAAAATGCTCTCTGTAAACTTTAGTGTCTAAAGAAGGTGAATTTGCTTACACCATGTTATCTTCCATTCCTCCCCATCCCCACCCACTTTCTTTCCATTACTCACAATGATGGGATTAGTACAGCCTGTACTGGGGCTTCAGAACTATAATAGACAGGGAGCAATTGTCTAGTCCTAATTAACTCCTGTTAAAATAATCACTGTACAACAATAGTCTACCAACAGTTGCAGTGAAACAACAACAAATCCTAACAGTCTATGAATAATGAGGCTTATTTAAATGAGCAGACTATGTAGTATAGTAGAGTCTTAGCGAGCTGCTCTGCGGTCACAGGACAGGTCTGAGCGTGGAGTAATGGAGCACTTTCCAGCAGACAACTGCAAGGCGGGCTAGCAGCAGAATGGCCCCTGGTAAATCAGAGAGGAGAGACGACATCGATGGTTTGTGACATTTCCATTTTACTTTTTTTATACATCTCTTCTGCCACTGACACCTGTCATTCCCATCACATTTTGAATTCCAGGCCTCTATATTCAAACTTCCTCTTCATTGGTATCTCTTCTGAAGTACACTTTACACACCATTACATTAATTTGTTTTCATTGTAGAATGCAATAATTTTTGGTAAACTTATAATACAGGGTGTCCCAAGGGTCACTTATAAAGTTGCCATACATGGGGAAAATGGGAAATTGTAGCTAAATGTGCCTTTGTTTACAAAACATTCATTACAAAATTTTACAAAGAAGTGGCAAACACTTGAGAGAATATTTTGTACATATTTTGTGAAATTTTATAATGAATATTTTGTAAATAAAAGTACATTTGCTACAATTTCACATTGTACCTACCAATAACTTTATGGGCAACCTTTGGGACACCCTGTATTATACAACCATCACCAAAATCTAATTTTACAATAGTTCCGTAGTACCAAAAAGAAACCTTGGGCACGTAGACAGTTATTCCTTGTTCTGAGCCAACCTAGCAACTACCAATCTGTCTGTGTTGGTTTGTCTTTTGCAGACTGCAAATGGGGAATCATATAACGTGTGTTCTTTTAACATGATGTTTCTGAGGCTCATCCATGTTGTAACACACAGCATGTAGAACACAATATTATTCTATTATGTCAATATACTACACTTTGCTTTTCCATTCGCTGGGTAATGAACATTGTCTCTGCTTTTGGATATTAGGAATAATGCGCCTATGCTACCAATATTTGTATACAAGTTTTTGTGTAGACACATGTTTTTATTTCTTTGGGGTAGGTATCTAGGGGTGGAATTGCTGAGTCATATGGTAAATCTATAATTAACACCTTAAGAAACTGTGAAATTTTTTCTCAGTTTTACATTACCAGCACTAATTCATGAGGTTCCATTTCTCATGAACATATTCACTAAGTTGTTTTCTATCTTTTTTATTATAGCTATCCCAGTGAGGGTGAACTTCTATTTCATCAGGGTTTTAACTTGTACTTTCCTGATAATTAATGATCTTAAGTATCTCTCATTTGTGTCTGACTATTCTCTGTTCCTTTATTATTTCATCTTTGTAGTATTCTTTGCTGTTTTTATGTCCTCTTTCTTTACAGCCATTTCCTTATTCTCATGGGACCTCCACTCATATGTAATTAACTTCCATATCTAAATGCGTGCTGTTAATGGCTCATTCTTCATCTATTTATCTCCATGAAGTTGTTGCTACCATAATTTAAAAGAAAAATGTTAGGCAAATTGAATTAGGCAGAATTTACTTGAGCAAAGAAATAATTCATGAGTTGGTCTGAGTCAAAAATGACTCAGAATGCCCCACCCCACCACATTTGCTGGTTATACTTATAGCCAAAGGAAAGGAAGTGGCAAATGGAAGCAATCTGATTGGTTTCAGTCAGCATTCCCCTTATTTGGGCATGTTTCGCAGCTTCCAGCCCCGCACTGGCTGGAGGTTCAAATGGCATGGTTGGTTGAGACTCATCAACTTGTCAGTAGAGAATATTTCCAGTTTAGGTTGCTGTCTTTTTACACATCAAGTTAGCTAACAGTTCATTGTGTACAGAGGAACATTGAAGCCAAAGTTAAAATATATGCAGAGACAGATTTAGACCAAATTTCATTCAATTTAATACATATTGTTACTTTAAAAAGAGGCAAGAAAGCTGAATCATAAATGCACACATAAATAATACAAAGAAGTTCAAGTTTATTTTAACATAATAATCAAAGTATTAACACACTTCAATCGTATGGATTTTAGATAAACACATACATATCAGACTATGATCAGACTTGCCTACTGAGCTATTGTCCAGGGTTAGTGTAGGATTCATTTGACTGGGAAAACTTCCGATCTAGCGCGCAGATACCATCACTGTCTTCTCCACCTGCCTCTTCCTTTGCTCCCTTCTTTTTCTTTTGTGACATAATGTGCGGCACTAAGGCACATGGCTAGAATTGCACAATATCCCTCCCTCCCTTTCCTCCCTTCTTCCTTTTTCATCTTATTATCTAATCAATAGACAATATGAAGACTCTGTACAAAGGCTCAAATGATGATTAAACAAAACTTATTATGCATTTCTCACTGTGCAGCCAAGAGAACCTGGGGAGACAGAAGAACACGGCAAGAAACAAAAGCACAAAAATAGTCCAATTAATTTGCAACCTGAGAAAAACATGTCCGATCTTGATTTAAAATAGAAAATTTCGAAAAACTGGGAGATTGTTCGATACATAATGATGTGGCTAATTTAACAGAAGCCATAAACAGAGTGTGATTGCACAATAAACTGGACAGAGAAGTTTAGCCATACTTTTGGGAAATAGCAAACATTGGGAAAAATATAATTATTTTTTCTCCCTTTACTTTTCCTTTTGTTTCTTTTTCTCTGGGTATTCCTAAAGAATCATGAGGGTTCGTCTGATGCATTTTTATTTACCCTTCAAAAATTGCTTCCATATTCCAAGGCCATTGCTTCTGGAACCCAGATTTGTTCTAAATTGAAATCTGAAGAATATATGTTTTTTCCATCAGGATGAGTTTTGAGAAAGTCTGTTGAACAAAACCTGAGCCATTCCAATCTGATAAGATGCTGTGCTTGCTCAGAAATAAAATGATATACACATTGAACTGAAAAGATTTGCTAATTGCTAAAAGCTTCACTGTATGGCTTAGTTTAAAAGTTGAATCTTGGCATCTTGGTAGAAACAAAATATTTGTGAATGGAGAGTTGTTTTTTTTTGTTTTGTTTTTTGTGATGTCATTTTCATTTTAAGATGGCTGAGCAGTAGGACGACAGTACTTTGAAAGATGGGCGATCATCACTGACTTCCCTTCCACAAAAATATTGCTAATGTGTATTAGCTTAGCTTTGTAAAGGTGTACATTCATATTTCTTTTTGATATTATAAATATGCACAAGAAAGGATTCACAAAGGAAAGAAAGGAGAACTAAGTAAAGTAATTCTTAGACCAGCAGTTATTTAAGTGTAACTTGGCAAATATGGTGCAATTAAATCCAAACTACTTTTTTTTTTGCAGTTTTTGGCTGGGACTGGGTTTGAACCCTCCACCTCCAGCATATGGGGCTGGCACCCTACTCCTTTGAACCACAGGCACTGCCCAATCCAAACTATATATATATATTTTTTTTTTTTTGAGACAGAGCCTCAAGCTATCACCCTGGATAGAGTGCTGTAGCATCACAGCTCACAGCAACCTCCAATTCTTGGGCTCAAGTGAATCTCCTGCTGCCGCCTCCCAAGTAGCTGGGACTACAGGCGCCCGCCACAACACCCGGCCATTTTTTTGGTTGCAGCTGTCATTATTGTTTGGCCAGTGAGAGCTGGATTCGAACCGCCAACTCAGGTGTACGTGGCTGGTGCCTTAGCCCGTTGAACCACAGGGGCCGAGCCAATCCAAACTAGTTTTTGAAAGATGTAAGCGATGGTGTCCAGAGATGAGGCCAGGAGGGAGCAGAGAATTTAACGTCAGGTTTACTGAAAGGGGCAGCAACAGCCTGGGCAGGACAAAGATGGCATCTGTGAGCGATAGAAACCCCTTTTATATGGGGCCATAGTGGGTGGGAAAATTCCACAGCTTCCTGGGAGGGCTTTGGTGAGTTTAGGTCCTCTGGTAAGAACTTCAGGGTGCTGCCAACTAGGTCCTTTGTGTCCTTTGCCTTAGGAGAAGGGCAGTGGTTGTGTAGGGCCACATTAGGCCCTCCAAGAATTTTCAATCTAATTGTTAATGTAAATAAACAAAAAAAAAAGGTGAGGGGGATATTCACCTCTAGGCTTCGGAAAGCTTTGGTAAAATCATTACAAATCTGTTAGCTCTACCATCAAAATAATCCAGATTCTAACCACTTCTTATTTTTCTATTGTTGCTGCCCTGGTCTGCGTCAGCAGAATTTTATTGGGTTTCTGAAAAAACTTGAGTCCTTCAGCTGCCCCCTCCCACCACCACCACCACACACACACAGAGAAAAAAAAGTCATCCCTTTAAAACCTAAAGTCTAATCAGTCACTTCTTAGTTAAAATGAGAAATTAAGGAGCCTTTTTGAGTCAGAAACAAAAGGGGTATCAATTTAAAAAGCAGCTCTTTTAATTCTTTTCTTAGTCTAGAGAGCAGCTTAAATCTATACCAGAACAGCTGCTTTCAGAGGCGTGGAAATGTTCTGAGAAAGTCACAAGGTGACGACAAAACAAACAAGTGAAAATTCAGCAAAATGGGAAAGTATTAATTTCCATCAGGATCTAGATTGAGTTTCTAGATTCTGTATACTTGCTGCTACATTTAAACATCTGTGCTGAGGTTTGTAGGTGAAAAGTGAAATTAATTTACTATCTAAGTAATATATTTATTTTGTACACAAAAGCATGGTTGAATATATGCAGTAGCCTAAACTGCTTCTCCTGGCTATTCATTACTAAGACAGCAAGAGTTCGGTTTGTGCTAAACTAAATATTACCATTAATTGCATGATCGAAAACCTGACAGCCCACAGACCCCACCCAAGCTCAAGGTCTCCTGGAGCACTGTAGGAGCTGATAAAAAAAAAAAAAAAAAAAATCTCTCAGCAAGAACATTATCTCATACTTGAAACAAAAGATTTCATTTTAAGACAGGCCGCCAGTTATATTAATTCATGCTTTTTCCTGGTGTCCTGCTTTGCTTTTCTCCATAGAACTTACATGCTTACTAATAGAGTGTTCAGTTACTTATGTTTAAATATGTGTTATCCCTCTTCCATAGTGGAATGTCAGTGACAGGGGACAAGGATCTTTCCTTTTCATCTGTTTGCTCTCTCCAGGCCTTAGACTGATGTCACCTCATGACAGTCAAAATTCCTTTAAGATTGTTGTGTCTTGTGATGGGTCAAGAGTAAAGTTGCAAACTCCTCTATGCAGTGAAATGGGGTGACATCTGTGCTCCCTATTGATGGAGACACAGCCTGGACCAGAGGACAGACATGAGTGAGATAAGATTTCTATGTTCTGCCCACAAAAAGAAAAAAGAAAAAAAAGAAAGAAAGAAATTGTGTGTCTTTTTAACTCGTTTACACCTGAAATTCTCACCTTCCTTTAAATCATAAGGATAATCTGTTGACCCTTACGATAGCTCTGACCTACTATTATACCCAACTGAGAGAGAAAGAAAGAGACTGTAGGGTTTATTGAGGATAGAAGTGGCGGACCAGGACCTGTAAACCATGTTACTGAGTTTCCTTCTTCTGTGCAGCCACAACAAACCACACACACAGTTCTGACCAGAGTCGATTAGCAAGTGGACAGGAGTCTCTCTTCCCAGCCTGGAAACAGCCTTTTAGCCTGTGTAATTAGCTTCTGAATAAAGAGATAAGAATAACTAGTGTCTTGATACACTTTCAGTAGGTCTTAGGCTTTCTTTCCTTTTATGACTTGTTTCATTTGTTTTGCTTGATTCAAGGTGAAAGTGCTGGCCTTTAATCTTCATTTTGCTTAATTTTATCCTGTAACAAAACCTCTACATTTGCATAGCTCAACTCAGGGTCCAGAAGACATTCGCGGCTTGTCCATCTGATTTACCCTCAAAACAACCCCTGTAGAAGTAACAGTAGGTGGGTGAACCTTCACTTCAGAAGGGGAGTGACCTACCAAGGTGACATCACTGGTAAGCGTCAGAGCCAGGACTCACACACTGATCTCGTTAGTGAAAACCCAACGTCCTTAACTTACTGGAAAAGCGTTTGCTGTTTTACGCATTTGTATGTGTTGTAGGGAGTGTTGGGGACAATTACATAATGTGATGATATAAACTAAATTATTCTTACTACAAATGTCTTCTAGAAATAATTGTCACTTTTGCCCTTCATTTCCATTTGCTGGCGATTATTCTGCCTGCATGATTCAAATATAGACTGATAGGAAGCTCCTTCTCACACCTTTCTCTGTTGTCTCCCTGGCCTCATCAACACCTTCTACTAATCTCCTTTTCCTGCATTTGTTTGAGCCTTTGCTGATGCTTCCTCTCTGCCACCCTCAGTACCCAAGCGCAATTTTGCCACATTCCACGTGCAAAGTTAACATCACCTCCTCTTCAGTCACATAAGTCAAGGTGCTCCCTCTCACTCCTCAATACGCACATGCTACCCAACTTTGAAGGGCCTCCTTCCCCCTTCTTAAGCTTCCCGAGAGCTGGCTCTACAATCTCACACTCCCCAGCGCACATCACACTGTAGCACTTAAAACAATGCCTTGTAAGTGGGTCACCTTAGATACTTGAGCAATGAGCCAGGCACTCAGGGAGACAGCTTAGGAGAATCCTCAGGGGGTGTGGAGGCTAGAAGCACTGCTTGCCTCTCCCGCCACCCAGATTCAGCACCCAGGCCCTGTTCAGGCCTCCATTTCACCCCCCACTCAAATGCCACCCACACAAGATGGCACGAACTCTGCTGGCTTTGTCAGCAGGAGGAATGGTGACTATATCAGTGACACACTGCTTCAAGGCCTCACTGAAACTATATGTACAAAAACAATTGGTCTTTAGTCATTTCGCTAGACATTTCTCATAGCATTTGCCCATTACCAAGAACTTCATTATGTTTAATAGGTATAATTTTCATTGCCATAGAAAACATTTTCCATTTGATAAGTCTATTATTCCATCTATTTTATTTATATATCCAAGATAATAAATGTTCTTCAAAAAAAATAAGGATATTTTCAACCCAAGAAGGTTAAAAATTACTTTTTAGAAGTATGGAGCATATCAACATATAGTTTGGGAGTAAGATTGATAAATGGAATGAATCTTAGTTAAAAATCATTCTGTAAAATTAAAATTTTTATAATTTTTTAAAAGATAATTTTTTTTTTTCTTTTAGAGACGAAGTCTCACTTTGTTGCCCTCGGTAGAGTGCTGTGGTGTCACAGCTCACAGCAACATCCAACTCCTGGGCTTAGGTGATTCTCTTGTCTCAGCCTCCTGAGTACCTGGGACCACAGGTGCCCACCACAACGCCCAGCTATTTTTTTCTTGCAGTTTGGCTGGGACCAGGTTTGAACCTACCACTCTTGGTATATGGGGCTGGCACCTTACCCACTGAATCACAGGCGCTGCTCAAGATGATAATTTTTTAAGATAAAATAACTAGAGATACTCCTGTAAATGCCAAACTTATTTGAGAATATATTTTTGTATTATCATGAGTTATGTATTCATAATAATTAAATTTAATTTTTCTGAAGAAAAAATTAATTTATGTGAATTTGTAGCTTTCTTTCTTTCTTTCCTGAATCCACAACTTTAAAAATCGTCAATAGGATTTACCCTCTGAAAGTTTATCAGTGCCTTAATTACTATCTCACAATACATTATGAGTATTTTGCTTTGATTTTACCCTAAATTAACTTCTATTTTAATGTTATTAGATATTTTAAAAACAAAATAGAATCTATGAAGTACACTTTCTCTTGATATTAAAGGACAGAATTATCATTGAAATTGTTACATGAAGACTAGACTTTTTCCTCTGTTTTTTTCAGTGACTTATCTTAGCATCTAGAATAAGGCCTTGTATCCAGGAAGCACCCAACAAATATTTCAAATAAATGAATGCCTCCTGTCCACTGTACTTTACCCTCTTGGGGAAGTGAAAGGTCAGAAGAGGCTCCATCTCGGCCAGACACTAACTAAACATGGTTAGTGCTTCATCTTTTTGACTGCCACAAACATGCTTTGCAGTTAGTATTATTATTTCACATCTATTTCACAGATGAGAAAACATCTGTGAACTTCATAGAGAAGTTGAAGCATTCATTCAAGATAACAGAACTAATAACCTCAGGGTCAGGATAAATGCCTTCAAGCATCCGTCTGCAAAGTCTAGCCTGTTAACAACATCCTATGATGCCTTCCTTCATCCTGAAGCATGGTAACCAGAAAGAAACTCCTCCTCCTTCCGCACAATGCATAACAATACTGAGACTGAGTGAGATGCATGACTTGAAGAAAAAATGTCTTTGCCAGTCAATGCCACAACTAAGTCATGACCAGACCTGTTTGGATTTTTAAGAGGGTGGAGTTCTCCAGCCTTAAAACATCAGAGGCCTTTAGCTGAACAATGTGACAGAAAAAAGCACCATTTACTCTTGAGAAAAAGAATAAAACTGGATTCTGACAAAAAAAAAATTCATGGTAAACTGAGGCTTAGGTGAGGAAATAGACCCCATAATCAGAAACCCATCTGGGAAGGAAAACAGACCTCGTAAAAGAAAAACTGGTAACCTGTAGTTAGAACAGTTGTGAATTTCAGCACTAGAAGCAGGTCTTTGGTTGCTGGTTTATATCAATGGGAATGCCTGACATTTGGACTTTCTAGAAAGCAGGTGAGTGTCACATGCATGGCTGGCTGCTTCTAACTTGGATTTAGGGTTCTCCGAGATACTAGACTAGGACCTCCTAGAGGAGGGAGTCCATTAATCAATGATATACCCAATAAATATATATGGTGTCCTGCCTATGTGCTAAGCATTGATCAGAGAGTTCAATATGCAAAGATAAAGGAAATAAAGCTTCAGAAAGTTCATGCTCATTGTGATCTTTTAAAATATTGTTGTGAGGTCCTTTATGTTATTTGAGATTGTATGTGAAAGAGCTGTCTGTGCGTCCAATCTTTGTTCACAACTAAGACCCAACCATCTCCCATGTCAAGTATTTAGTGCTCATTCTCACCAGTATATATTCCAGTAGGTACCATCACTATTCTCATTTTACAGAAAAAGAAATTGAGTTTTAGAGACATCAGGTGGAGGGCTCAGGTTCTTACAGCAAATGGTGACAAATTCAGGATTAAAAGTATTTCAAGTTTCTTTGATACCAAACCCAGGTTTCCTAACCCATTAAGGAAGAGGAGGTTCAGGAACAGGTTGGTAGAAGAACTGGAAAGATAAATCTTGGATCTTATTTTAGATCTGCATTTTTGTGCAAATTGCTTCCTCATCCAAGCCTCATGGACTGCCCAAGTCTAAAACCAAATTAGGTTCATGTGTTTCTCTTTCCTTTTTCAGAAACCAGTCTTATTTCCCTCAGCAAACATAAATAGAGCTTTTCTCCGTCACAGTGCTCAGCTATAACTTATTAATGGCTTCCACTTTTGCTCACTTGTGTATTAAAGGTCCCCAGTAATTACCCATCGGCTGTTTAGACACATAGCCCTGGAGGCTGTTCGGTCTTCTTATTTGCTACATTAAGAAAATTCTAAGGTACAGTGACATGAGTGACAGCATCAGTCTGCCTTCAGAAAATGACGAGATTCTACAGAGCATGGGTTTCCCCTTCCATCTAAAATAATTTTTCTTTCTTGTATCATCTAGAACCCCAAGGAGCTTATCCCTTCTTCTGATACCTCATCTGAAAACTGTCCAAGATACTTTTATATTAATTATGAGCTAAAACCCTTGACATGCAAACACTGTGGTGGCTGCCTCTCCTGGCAGGCCTGTTGTTAAATTCATGAAGTGTTTCCTGATTCTCCTTAGGCTTGCAGAGTCTAGGAAAGGAATTGTTTGGTCTGTCCATCACTGCAATTCCTCCTAATTGTTATTTGTATTATTCCTCAAGACTTTCACTCCCTACAGATTCTGTGACAGTATTGATATTACAATGTACCTAGCATATATTTTTCAAGAGTCTGAGGGTGCCATGTATAAAGTCTATTTCAATTCCTCCCAACAGGCACTGAAATGCTACAAACTAAACACAATGTCCTTACCACAGCTTGCATAACTGAGAAAAGTATATCATTTGCAAGAAAAAGCTGCTGATTCTATTTTGCCTTAAGTATTTTGAACACTACACCTGCCCTACTATATTCAGGGCTAGATCTTTGCACAGGCAGTTACTGGCCACCTGCATGGTGTTTTGAAATGACCGAAATGACCATCTTGTTCAAAACATACCCTGATTAGGTACCCAATGGTCCACTTTCTCCTCTCTTTAAACTCTAGCCAAGAGAATTATGAATGGTTAAGATATAAAAAAAAGTGAGGGGATAGTCCAAAGACAATGCCTACAAAGCAAGCCTATTTCTTCTCCAATTAATAAATTAGAAGAGTTCATTATATCAAATAGCAAATGTTGATTCTTTGTTTTCTGAAACAATGAAAATTTGATTAAGGACATTTCTGGGTAGGAGAGTAAAATCCAACCAAACTCTTTCTGGTAAGGGAGAGATGAGGATGCTAACAAGCACAGAAGGGATAGACTCATCGACGTGAAGGAAGGTACAACTCTTTTAGGTGCTGTAAATTCACTCATTCATGAACCCCACCGTCAATGATTCTCACTGGTTAGACCTAGAGTGGCATCTGAGAAGCCTTATATTTTAACAAACGCCAAGATGATTCTGATAGATCATTAGGCTCCATGATCTTCTCTTTGAGAAATGATGCTCAGGGATCATAAATGAAGAGGGAGGAGACAGACAGGTGTACAAGACGCCTTTGTCATTTCACAGTGATTCCTAGGCCTAGTCTTGCTAGGACACTGTTTTGACTTAAATTTTTCATCCTATATTTTTCTGCCACCAAAAAATATATATATTTTTTCTCCTCTCTTATAAATATATATGTATATATATTTATTTTACATAAATATATATACATACATTTTACATATGTATACACATATATATGTGTGTGTATATATATATATATCCCTCTCCCCCCCGGACAATCTCACCTTGTTTTGTACAACTTTGGTCCTTGTGCTCACATCTCCTTGTCTTTGGGATTCTTGGGTTTTGCGCAGATTCCTGGTTCTTTCAGGTCATGAACTTTCAGGTTCTCCTTTATGCTTCTTAGACATTGTTTAACTTTTGTTTAACTTTCAGCTCTGTTTTTAGTGCACTGACTTCCTATCCAGGGTCTCTGATAAAAAACTTCCTATTTTAATCCTGATCCTGGGGGCCCTTTACAGTGTAGGGGGACAGAATTTAACATAAGCAGGCAAGTCTAAGGTACCTGTTTTGATAAACCAAAAATGAGAGAAACCACAAAAACACACGTTTGACATCATCCCAGTTTGGATTTGCCTTTCTAATTTTATTTTTCTTGGGTTAATTGAACAATTTCTTGTGTTCCTTTGGGATACATGACACTTGTTGTGGTAAAGGTAATCTCCATTCATTGTGGGTGCATGAAAAAGTTAGTCTAGAACTTTTGAATTCTTATGCACAATTCATATATGCATAAGAGTTCACAATCTAAATGTAAACAATATATACTCTATCCACTACTTCCTTCTTATACTGCTGTTTTCTATACCCCAAATACAATTCTGCATTAAAAGATTTAAGAATATTTGTATTTTTCTTAATTTTTCTTATTTTAGTTGTATTTTTCATAACTTTTCTTATTTTAGGTTGACTAAGAATACGTAAGGCCTATTTCCCTGCTTTCTGTTAATCTATGTACCTGCATCTGAACAGCATTTATCTCTATGAAAACTATTATTTCAATAATGAAAAACACATTTTTCCATTAATTTTATTAATTTACTTTTCAATGAACAAATATACTTTTTATGGAGCTGCTAAACTGTATTCAAGGGTAGAAATACAATGGTGAACAGATAGATCCTCTTGGAGTTTACGATCTATTATGGAAGACGGATGACAAATCCACAGTTGCATGAATCAACTGATTAAATAATTTGTAAATGCTAAAAGTAATCTTGAGATCTGCATTGGAAAATGCAGATGGAAAATACCATGGGCATTTTCCAGTCAGAATTCACGACTTTCCCCCTTGCTCTTACAAAAATGAAAATAATTATAATACAGACTAAAGAACAGCATGCTTCCCTCTTCAAAGAAACTTGCCTAAGCTATCTAGCAGAAAATATTTATCCTAAATTTATAGCTTGAAAATGAACTGCTGAGAATTCAAAGCTTAAGAAATTCTATAATAAGGTGTGTATGAGGGAATAGAATGATAGGCACTTTTTTTTTCTTCTTCTTCTCTGCATTGGTGATAAAAACACTCTTCTCCAATTATGGCCCCAGAAATAACACGTGGAACCAGAAGCAAGTCTTTTGGAACTTTTAAGATGAAAGTATTTATAGCTAATTGTGGCTTGCCCAATGTCATTCACTGTCTGGACTTAGAGAATCAAGTCACCTTATCTCATCCAGAAACTCTGCAATGAGTTTAAAAACCGAATCACATACTTTGATATTCACTCTGAGAATATCTGAGATAAAGCTTTACATTCACGTCATGGGAAATGGAGTTTATATTCAAAAAAAAAAAAAACAAAACGTTCTGAGGCTATAAGATACATTTTAGTCTTGTTTTGCAATAAAAATATCCTAATGCTATCATCTTCTGTGCAGAACAATAATTGTTTAAAAATGGCAAAAAGATCTTTATTGTTCAAATAGAAACTATCCAGAATTTTTGGTTCTTTCACATGTGAGATTTCTGAACAGAAAAAATATAACATGTTAACCTTTATTGCATCAAAAAAGTGATAAAATGGGCTCGGCGCCTGTGGCTCAACGGGCTAAGGCGCCAGCCACGTACACCTAAGCTGGCGGATTCAAATCCAGCCTGGGCCCGCCAAACAACAATGACGGCTGCAACCAAAAAAAAAAAAAAATGGCCAGGCGTTGTGGCAGGTGCCTGTAGTCCCAGCTACTTGGGAGGCAGAGGCAGGAGACTCACTTGAGCCCAGGAATTGGAGGTTGCCGTGAGCTATGATGCCACAGCACTCTGTCCAGGGTGATAGCTTGAGGCACTGTCGCAAAAAAAAAAAAAAAAAGTGATAAAATGGAAGCTAATTAAGTTTGTTCATTTAGGGCGGTGCCTGTGGCTCATCAAGTAGGGTGCCAGCCCCATATACCGAAGGTGGCGAGTTCAATCCCGACCTTGGCTGAACCAGAAAAATAGCTGGGCATTGTGGGCGGGCGCCTGTAGTCCCAGCTACTCGGGAGGCTGGGGCAAAAGGATTGCTTGAGTCCCAAGAGTTGGAGGTTGCTGTGAGCTGTCTGACACCACAACATTCTACTGAGGGCGATAAGGTGAGACTCTGTGTCTA
>CAUYON010147787.1:0-18692 GCA_963573935.1 Arctocebus calabarensis | reverse complement strand
CCTTTAAATTAGCTTCATAGTAGGGCTGAGTACATTGGATACTTTTTCTTCCATTCTTGAGTTACTTTGCTAAGAAGAATATGTTCCAGCTCCATCTATGTAAACATGAAAGAGGTAAAGTCTCCATCTTTCTTTAAGGCTACATAATATTCCATGGTTTACATGTACCACAATTTATTAATCCATTCCTGGGTCGATGGGCCCTTGGGCTTCTTCCACGACTTAAGAAGACCTTCTTTTGGGCAGTGCCTGTGGCTCAAAGGAGTAGGGCGCCAGCCCCATGTACCAGAGGTGGGGGGTTCAAACCCAGCCCCTGCCATAAAACTGCAAAAAAAGACCTTCTTTTTTATAGCCCTGTGTACCAAGGAAAATGTTGGACCCGATGTAGTGAGGAAAACAATAACTTGGTAGTGAGAAGGCAGATTAAATTCTATGATTCCAATAAAATTGACATTATTTTTATCATGTGTTCTTTTCCTTATCTTCTACAGGCCTGAATCTTTACTCAGCATTAGAATATTTGAGGAAGAAATACATTGTTTGGATCTGCATACATGAAGTAGGAAACAGATTCTAATTTCATTTTTTTTTTCCAAAAGGATTATTTTATTTTGGAGACTGAGTCTCACTTTGTCACCCTGGGTAAAGTGCTGTGACATCATCACAGCTCACAGCAACCTCAAACTCTTGGGCTCAAGTGACCCTCTTGCCTCAGCCTCCCAAGTATCTGGGACTACAGGTGCCCACTACCACGCCCAGCTATTTTTAGAGACGAGCTCTCACTCTAGCTTAGGCTGGTCTCAAACTCATGCGCTCAAGCAATACACCTGCCTCAGATTACTTTTTCAACAGAAAAAAAAATGCAGACTTAAAAGAACTGCAGAGAGATGACCCTGTGTGCAATGCATTCTTCTGGGGATGCCCCTCCCTGCTAGACAATTCTTTCCTTCTGAGAGCCTGGCATTCACTGGTCCATCTATGGGGACGGGGGTGGGGGGTGAGGGGGTTGGGGGATGGCTTGGGAATCAGGGCAAGTCTTAGGTCTCACTCAAATTATTTCCACGTCCTTATTTATACTCCAGGTTTAGATGGGGAAAGAATGAAAATGGTTGCCATATGTGCTCCCACATTGTTTTAAATGCAAAAAGAAATGCAGAAACACTCATTTACCCTACAAGCTCAAGTGATTGTGTATAATTGAAAGCTGATCCCTAAACTTGCCTCTGACTCTAAATGATCAGCAAGGAGGCCTAATCTAGAACATGCCCAATCTTCATTTTAGCAGGTCTTTGAAACCATTGGGAAGAGCTGCAGAAATGTTCCTTGAGATGGAAAACCTCTGTAAACTAGCACAAAGGAGAGAGGGTGTGACCTCAGTCACATGTAGTCCCTGCAACATCTGGCAGGAGTTGGCTGCTGTCCCCAACACTTCCTTGCTGAAATTCCTGCCAAACTCTGATCACAGATGCCACCCTCCTGGTCTATCTGCACAAATTAGCTCTGTGTCCCAGACTCTGTAATTCACCATAAGTTCTATGTACATAGTGTTTAACAAACCAACTTCATGAAAAGGCAAAAAGAAAGCAGGGACTTGATCTTTCTCCTTAGGAGGATGACTAAACACTAAGTATATGTTTAGTCTTACCCTTTCTTCTGAGTTCCAGAAGTATCTTTCCAAACACGTTCTGAGTATGTCCACCCCGCACCCTGAACTCAAGCTCAAAACTGAACTCCCCTTCCCTGATTCCACTCCGAGTGCTCCGGCCTGAACATCACTCCACATCTGTACTGTTACAATCACGCTCTCACACCCAACACCACTCCACATCTGTACTGTTACACTCACGCTCTCACACCCAACACCACTGCACATCTGTACTGTTACAATCACGCTCTCACACCCAACACCACTGCACATCTGTACTGTTACAATCACGCTCTCACACCCAACACCACTGCACATCTGTACTGTTACACTCACGCTCTCACACCCAACACCACTCCACATCTGTACTGTTACACTCACGCTCTCACACCCAACACCACTGCACATCTGTACTGTTACACTCACGCTCTCACACCCAACACCACTGCACATCTGTACTGTTACACTCACGCTCTCACACCCAACACCACTGCACAACTGTACTGTTACAATCACGCTCTCACCCGGTTCCGTTCACCTCCTAAATCCTAACTTTAGACTTCAGGCAAAATAAGTGAATTCTCCCCTCACAGGCCTCCAAGAATTCTCACAAACATTAATTTCTTAAGGAACACCAATGGCTCACAGCAAAGTATATAAATAAAATAAAATCATTAAGGACTCCAAGACCAAACAGCAGAGTAATGACCAAAGAGATCCACAAACACTTCAGATATTGGACTTACCAGATTGAGGAGATGTGAAAACAACACTGTGCTTAAAGAAATGAGAGACTATTGTCCTTTCATTGCCTGGTTCAAAAAGTCTTGGTTGCACCCCATGTGCCTCCTGTGAGACTCGCCCAGCATCTCCTCCCCCTTCTCATCCTTTGTATTTTCACATATGTTAACATATTTCCCTTTCTGTTCTTATGGTCTTACTGGGGTTGTGCTATGTTACAGACACGTTTTGTTTTTCCCACTGCACTTGAGCTCTTGAAACCCTAAAGTTTCTCTTTTAAGAAAACACACGTCTGAACATGTCCCTCGTCCTGTGCACACTTTCTACCTCACAACAGCCAAAGAGTGCCTGCTGAGCGGGGCTCCCTACACAATTCCCCCAATTAGTCTGTGGGCTCCCAAACACGAGTGTAGTTGCAGAGGACAGCATGGGGCTCCCAGCTTCCTGGGCCCCAATGCTCTCTGCAAACCTGTCCTGTCAGCTTCCTCACTGCCCCTGCAAGGTTCACCGCTGTTTTTCTCCTCTGACTCTCGCTCAGTCTGTGTTTCTTTCTTTAATGCTCGTCCCTTCCTTCTGCTCACTCAAGAGTAAGGTAACTGGTTTTGTTTCCGGGTCCCATTGGGCACCGTCCTGCACTTGGTTTACCTGCTGAGGGTCAGCATTGGGCAGGCGCATCTCAGTCACCAGTGCCAAGAGCTGCAGGCACATGTATAGTCTCAGCGTGCACCTGCTGAGGGTATGTGGAACTGTGCGTGTGCACGTGTGTGTACAAACCTACAGTTATACACGTGTGCTCAAACGTGTAGACACATACATAATGTGCACGTGTGTGGGTGTACACATATAGGCACACATATTTGTAGGTGTGTATGCATGTACACATACATACACATGGGCACCTATACATATGTACATGTATCTATAGGTACACACATGCGTGTATATTTGTGTGTGCAAGTATACAAATACACACATGTACACAGACACACATCCTGCCAATCTTCCTGTAAGACCCAGGAAAATAAGAGCAATGTCAAAGAAATGTTTACTTTAAAGAAATGTTCTTCAGGCTTGGCGCCTGTGGCTCAATGGGCTAAGGCGCCAGCCATGTACACCTGAGCTGGTGGGTTCAAATCCAGCCCAGGCCCATCAAACAACAATGACGGCTGCAATCAAAAAATGGCCGAGTGTGTGGTGGGCGTCTGTGGTCCCAGCTACTTGGGAGGCGGAGGCGGGAAACTCGCTTGAGCCCAAGAATTGGAGGTTGCTGTGAGCTGTAATGCCACGGCACTCTATCCAGGGTGACAGCTTGAGGCTCTGTCTCAAAAAAAAAAAAAAAAAGTTCTTCAAATCTAGTGCTTGATAAAAATGATCTACGTTAGATGAATCTCCCAGCAGAAGGGAGCCTGTCTACATTAAATTTTTACTCCTTTAAGACCAATGATAATAAGTGAGTGGTAGCCTGATTCTGTATGTTAAAAATGACTGGGTTTTTAAAACAAGGTGTTTGGGTTTCAAAGGACCGCACAAGGGACATTTAGTGAACATCCATTGTGTTGTGCTAGGCCCTAGTCCGAGTGCAAGGAACACCCAGCTGAATTCTGCCCTCTAGGGAAGCAGAGAGAGGCCATCTTCTGTCATAAAAAGGTGCTAAATGCTGTAACTTATCAGGCAGGGAATAAATAAGGCCAAAGCAACTGCCCCTGTGACAAGTGGGCAGGAGGAAGCTCCCTGTCCACAGAGGTCTCCACAGGGGTGAGTGGGAAGAGCCTGTGCAGTGGGGCAGGCAGGAGCACCCCAACTTGCAGAGACACCCCAGCATGGAGCATGCGCTCGTGTAAGAGCCGTGTAAGCTCACGACAGTGACGGGCTGAACACAGCCCCAAAGGGAATTCAGGTAAGTCTCAGCATTGGACAGAATGAGAAAAGGAAAAAGTACTTCAAGCCTCAAATGGGGGAAAGATTCTTATAGTCTAATTTTTCCTTCTTTCATCTCTGTGTTTCCTTCCAAGCAGTACCAGTGCTCAAGTCTCTCCTGCCTTAAGGTAAAACCTCCTTGAGTCTCACACTCTGTTAAGCCACTGTGTACAAAGAGACTGAACTTGAAAACCTAAAGATTATGCCAAAAAAAATTCTGTTTGTCCCTCCTGGGCTGGCCTCCAGGTCCTCCCCTGAGGGGCGAGAAAGCAGCTGGTGTCTGAGCTGCGCACTTAGTGTCAGGGTTTATGTGCTTCCAGTTTACTTCACACAGAAGCAAGGCAGTTCATTCTTTCCTCTGGAAAATAAAATCTGTAACTAAGTCCACCTCCTGCTGCTCCAGGCCACACTCTGGGGAGCAATATGCATGGTACTGACACACATTGTTTCTACACTTTGTCAGCTTGACGCCTGAGGGGAATTCTCAGGGACCCTCTTACCAGGGGAGAAACAGCTCCACTGTGTGAATTAGCTTCCGCTGACAAGTGCGGTGTTGACGTCCCCCCGAACCATGCCAAGGTCAGCAGGCTGCTGTCTGAAAATATGGCTGAGACTCTCACCAACACAGCCTGGACAGAGAGCCAGACAGAACACTTTAAAAAACTGCTGACAATTTTCTGGTGTGAAGAAGTTCAGGCTCGGCGCCTGTGGCTAAGGCACCAGCCACATACATCTAGGCTGGTGGATTCGAATCCAGCCCGGGCCTGCCAAACAACAATGACGGCTGCAACCAAAAAATGGCCCGGCATTGTGGCGGGTGCCTGTAGTCCCAGCTACTTGGGAGGCGGAGGCAAGAGATTCGCTTGAGCCCAGGCATTGGAGGTTGCTGTGAGCTGTGATGCCACAGCGCTCTATCCAGGGTGACAACTTGAGGCTCTGTCTCAAAAAAAAAAAAAGAAGTTCATACTTCTGGGTGAACCTATGACAGATACCAGAGTTGCTTTTTTTTTTCTTTATGATCAGAACAGTGATGGGGTGCAAGGGCCTTCTCATGGCCCCATATGATGACACAGATCAGCCAGGGGATGGATTACTTTTCCCATCACACATTTTCAATGTGATGATGAATTTCAGCTTTTACTGAAAGCTGTTCTTGGCTTCTGCAACCCATAGTTCTGAATCTCCTGTCTTCCTCCTCCCTTCTGAGACCCTCTCCTGGTGACCTGCCTTACAGATGGCCTGCCATAACGGAGTCTGCCAAGGACAGCAGCCCTGACCACAGCCCAGAGGCTGGACGGCTCCGCCTGCTGGCAGTTCCTCACCTCCCCACGCCCTGGACTCTGTCTCTCCTCGCTTCCTGTCATCAAGTCACCACACAGCCTGCAACGGGCTGTCATCCTATTCACCATGTTCCCCGTGGCCTCCACAGCGCCCTCCCAGTGCTGGATCACCCGCCACCCTCCTGCTCCCAGTCTGCTGTCACTGCTCTTCACTGTGCTTTTTCTAATTCTGACTTGAAATTGGACAAATGGAGTGACAGAAGATTTAGCCCTGAGCCTTTGACAAATCTCAAATACCATGCTGCTTAACAATCATACCTGGTGTGAGCACAGCCAAAGCCCTGTCATTTTCCTAATTTTTATTCCATGTTGGTGTTTTTGCAGGTCCTGTGGACAAACTGACTTATCACTCAAAAATCAAATCCAACAATTTTATGATTACAGAAACTGAAAAAAGAAAAAAAGTGCTGACAAGTAACTGTGGCTCTTTTTTTCTGATTATCATATTGACGTTTAAAAATGTTTCATTCTTAGTGTTTTCAAATGCAGACTCTTGTCTACAGCCCTTTTAAACAATGCACATACAGGCATCCATGCAAACGTATGTGGAGCACACAGACCCTGACGTCAGACTGACCAGTCCCTCAGCTAAGCACAGGGTCTATTCTCTGTTAGTTTTTTCATGACAACTGACTATAAGATAAAAGGAAAGAATGAAGTGGGGCAGGAGAGAAAACTGGATAATTCTGTGTGAAGAGAAAATGATCCAGACTGATCAAACAGACTATAATGCGGAATATAAATCTGAATAGGAAATGGCAAAATATGTATCTAGTTAATGAAACTAAGTAAATGTCACTTCAGAGACTTTAAGGTCTCAGGCAGGGACTGAGTGACTTTAAAGTCACACAGTCAGGGGCTGCAGGAAGACGAGTGAGAAGGAAGAGACTCCCCTCTGCCCCGTGCGCTGCCTCTCTCAGAAAGACAGAGGAGATACCGTGTCCCACGGTGCCAACAAAACTACTTCCCAAGTATACAGTAGGTTAGACATGAAGGCAAGGAGCTTATGTTGAAAAATAACATTTTTTCTTTTAATTCCATTTTCCCATGAACTTCTTGAAGTCCCCTTGAATGTGACATCCAAGTGTAGATACATCATGGAATATAATGGAATACTATTTAGCAATAAAAAGGAGTGAACTATTATATGCACACAATCCACATGGATGAATTTTAAAGTAATTAGGCTGAATGAAATAAGTCAGATCAAAAGAGAGTATGTACTAAATTATTCGACTTATATAAGTCTCTAGAAAATAAAAATGTGAGTGCTATAAACCAGAGTACCATAAATTAGAATAATGCTAACTGTGGCTGGAACAGGTCTCATGGCTTCCGGGTCTAGTGGCAAAATTCTATTTATTTCACTCATTATATACACTGATTATATAACGAATTATTTGTTAAACATAGTTTTCTGTGTTTGTGCTTTCACAATAAAAACTTTTTTTTTTTTTAACCAAAAAAGAAAGCCAAGAAAAGACTGGCTTGAGAGTAGACACATACAATGCGACTCGACTTGTGATAGGCATGCTTCCAACTTGTATTCCCAGGACTGTACAATACCAAGGAAGAGGAAATTAAAATGATATGTGGCTAAACTGAAAATGAAGTTAAATAGACTTGTTAAATGGTTGCAGCTTTTAATAAACATTTCCTACGCATTTGAGGGGAAGCTAGCTAAATGCTATCTGCAGTTGGGTGTGTGCCTATGACCCTTCCAACACTGGTGGGAGAAAGGCGGCAAGGTGGGCGGGGAGGTAGGGTGGGACCCACAGATGCCAGGGAAGCCAAGGAACAGACATTAATAAGAAAATGTCACAGGCCTTGGCATCTCCCAGACAATCCTCATCATGGGCCAGTATTTGGTAAGGGTTAGAGTGGAGGTTCTAGAGTCTGGGTTCATGTCTTCATTATTCTACCACTTGGACAAGTAGCTCATCTGCTCTCTGCCTCACTCTGCAGTAACATGGGTGGGGGGATGACATGAAATGTGCAAATTAGATAGGGTCATTTACATCTTGGCCATCATCAGTGCTTTTTTAGAGGTTTAGTAATTATCAGCCTCATCTTACAAAGCAAGAGATTTGCTTTGTGCATAAGAGGTGCACAACAGATGAACTAAGAGCAGAGATAATATGGAAATTGTCCTTTGTCAGAAACCACCGGGTATAAACTTGGCAGTGGTGTGATTCCAAAGCACAATAGCCCAGAGTTCTAGCCCTCACTGTCACCTGTAGCTTGCTCACTCCATAATTCTGGGTAAGTTATTACTCCTTTGTGTGTGTTTCTTTGCTGTAAAACAGGAATAAAACATCCCCACATCACTGGGCCGCTGTGAGCCAAGCAGAGAAGAGAGCCTATTTGTCAGCCAGCCACAAACTTACGGAGTATGTTGTGAGTTTGCCATCAGAAGAAGTGACTTAATTATTAATAGAAAATATGTTTCCATTTTCAAAAATATGCACAGCCCTCCCACACACACCCCAAAGGCTACTTTAAGAGCTCGCTCTCAATTGGCAAGTCAGACAAGTTAGCATTTTGGCTGCTTCCCTGCTTTCGGGACCAAACTTTAAAGCATGAGCTGGTGGACAAAATTTTAAAGCATGCAGGGGCACCGAGGCTACCTCTGAGGGGAGTTGGCAGAGGGAAGGAGGGTGGCCCTGAGGGACTGGGCCTGTTTGAGAAATGATGACGGACAGCGAGTGCAGCCACCCACTTAGAAATGACTCTCCCTCTGACGTTTGAACTGCACAACTGACACACTATCACAGGTGGACCAGTGTGGGCCAGCATCTAGGGAGAACAAGGTGATATTTCCACACGTGGACGTGCAATGCCTGCCTTCCACTTCTCCTGGGAAGAAACATTACCAAGCTATAACAACTGGACAGGCAGGCCCACACCTCTCGGGCCTCCAGGCCCAGCTCCTGAACTTCTGCTGCAGGTGCCAGACAACCGTGCGTTTCTGAAGTTCAGGCAGAGAAGGACACACCTGTTTATGATCTAAGTCTGCCTTTGAAATATTTGGTGTGTTGTGCTTCGGGTATTAGACTTGATAGCCTCTGAAGTAGTGTTCACAGAATTTTGTTTTTATTGTACTTTACATGGTTACGTTCAGGGACTTATGCAAATTCACACATAGGTATATGCCACTCAGTGTTTTTTTTGTTTTGCAGTTTTTGGCCGGGGCCAGGTTTGAACCGGCCACCTCCAGTATATGGGGTCAGCACCCTACTCCTTTGAGCCATAGGCATCACCTGTCCCAAATGTATCTTAAGGTAAAAACTTTGAGAGCTTGGGAGGAATATTCATTTGCATTATAGTTTCAGAGACCAAGCTTTAATTCTCAGAACATATTAACTGATCCCTGTAGCTCAGGTCATGTCTGCAGTTTATAGGAAATGGGCTTCTATGGGACTCTGGAGATGTTCATCCAGGAAGTCATGGAAAACTGCTTGTTTCAGGGCTGACCCTCAGAAGAGTGGAGTGACCTGGAAATATGTAAGGGCTCCAAGCAACTCAGAGACGCCTCCTTCTCCCAGAAAGTGAAAAGCCAAGCTTAGCTCTGATCTCACAGGATGGCTCTGAGAAGGACCCCCTATGATATAGTCTCAGGCCATCTCTACAAGGACCTGTCGACTCTAGGTAGCACTAAGCTGCCGGACAGTCACTGACTGGAAACCTCTCAGAGCAAAGCAGACGGGAGCAGACAGCCGGGCCCCGCCTGAAGGGAGAAGCTGCACGCATTGCTCCATGTGCAAACATGAAATGGGACCAAATTCTTTTAACTAAGCCATGTGTGACCCAAGTCTGATATCAGCAGAAAGGACCTAACTTCACACGACCGACTCCAGAGCAGGTGACAGAAAGGAACCTGCACAATTACTCTGCCTTTCCTGCTCTGTGGTTTCCCCTCTCTCTCAGGTCACTGTTGGCCCCTGGCCCTTGCTCTGACCCCAGCCCATCTCCTGCAGACACAGCGAGGCTTCCCTTGAGACAGAGTAGGTCTCAGGTTCTGCCTGCACTCTGCACACAGACAGGAGTTTGTGCAGGGCCACATTGGGGGAGATGAAATATTTTAAGAGCAATGTTTATGACCTCAGTCTGCAGATAATGAAAAACTAGCAAGATTTTACATCAAGCTTTAAAAAGAAAAATATCACTCTCATTGGAAATACAGATTTCATTCCTTCTGCCCCCAGCCTTCCAGCCTTATTAGTTCCTCGAGATTTCTGAGTCACCACCAAGGGGGACCCATGCTGATACCTGGCCAACTCTTGCAGATTTAGAATTCTCAAGAAAAACAGACTTAGAAGGCGTCCTTTCAGAGTTCCCTGAACCTCTCAGACAGACTGGAGCAGAAACCATTCCAGAACCCTGAAACAGCACAGCTGCAGAAGGAGGGGGGCTCACGAAGGGACCCAGAACCCCGGCTAGGCTGCAGCTCTGAGTGCCGCCGCCTCGAGAATTTTGCTCCTTGAGAATCTCAAGCCTGAAACTCCCAATCCTTTTTTCTTTTATTTGGTCTCTGAAGATGGAGTTAACACAAAGCGAATTTTTCTGTTTGCTGAAGAACTGTGAGGGCAGTTTTAATGCAGCCGCTGAGTTCACACTGGCTGGCAGGTCTGTCCACACGCCCAGGATTCCAGGACTGTGTGCTCGAAGGCTTGATTTACAGCAGCAAGGAAAACTGCTCATTTCTAATAATTAGGTTAAAAATAGATATTCTTCTTTGGAAAAGTCACCAAGACACACTCAAATACAATGCACACCATTAAAATTAGCTGCCTTGGCCAGGTTCATTTCTATATTTAGTCTTATGCTGCTCCCCAAATAAATCAGATCTATGCTGCCCAGGCCTACTGAAAGCAGTTTTAACAGAACAGATGTAGGAATATGAACCACGGACACAGAAGCATATGAATTGTAAGAAACTTTCTGAAACCTATTGCCCTGGGCCTATCAAACAGGGTATTTTTCTTTCTTCTTCTACTCTTAATCTTGGCCTTTATCCTAATATCTGATCTGGCATTTCTCAGAGAAGACTGTCCCAGGCACTGGATCACTAATGCAAACATCCAAAGAGGTGTCACAACAGGTGGGAGTGCCTGAGTCCTTCTTTGGTGACACCATTTCTTGATGCAGCAGTTCGAGCAGACCGACATTTGCTGGTTGATACTGTGGCTTCCAGGCTAGGACTTGATCTTGGTCAGGCATTACCAACTGATTATAATCTTGTCTTCGACAAAAGGGCAGAGTCAAAGATCAAGAGAAATACAGAAATGGGGAGTTCCTATGGATGAGGATGGGAGAGAAAGCCTGGCAGACTTCACAGAGATGGTAACATTGGAACTATGTCTTGCAGGATGAATAAGAGTTTCCCACAAGATCAAGTGGAGGAGATAGGGAAGACCCAGGAATTTATAGGGAGTAAGGAAATCTGAATCATGTTGGGGAAGGGTAACAGCCAGGTAGTGGCTGGAAGGTAGACATCGGCTTGGACTGAGAGCTTCTGCTGGGGATGAGAAGTGATATAACAAAATCAGAGGCAGGGAGTGATGTCAACCTTAGCCTGTTAAGGAATACCATACGTGCTGACATTTCTGAAAAAACAAGGAGACAACTCACAGGTCCTTGTGACCACCTCTCAATGTTTGATGAGGCTTGGCACCTGTGGCTCAAGTAGCTAAGGCGCCAGCCACGTACACCTGAGCTGGCGGGTTCAAATCCAGCCTAGAAGCTTTGTCCCCACTCAAACAACAATGATGGCTGCAACCAAAAAATGGCTGGGCATTGTGGTGGGCACCTGTAGTCCTAGCTACTTGGGAGGCAGAGGTAGAGGACTCACTTGAGCCCAGGAATTGGAGGTCGCTGTGAGCTGTAATGCCACAGCACTCTATCCAGGGTGACAGCTTGAGGCGCTGTCTCGAATAAATAAATAAATAAATGCTTGATGAGCTGCTGTTCCAGTGAGGTGAGCCCCGTCCTGCACAGGCCTCACGATCAGAGCTGACACATAGCCTAGTAACTGTAGGAGAAAGAATGACCCCAAATCACGATGTTATAGCTGGAAGCCACTAAGGTAATATCCGGCAGCTTTGTGGCTGATAAAAGTGATTCATTTTAAGGGTGACTAATCCCCAAGACCCTTTGACTGGTCAGTGGAAGAACAAGGGGGAGCCAATGCCCCTGCCTCCAAGTCGTATGGCCTTGGTGGTGCCCAGCAACAGCGTGGCCATCTCAGAAGTAGGCTGTGGGTCTCTTGACACGTCCACTCTCAGGGCAGGTGACCGCCTGTCTGGATGCTCCCGGGAATGTCTGTGGCAACCAGGTGTTGGCATGCATGGTCTCTAAGACTGCTCTCAGTCTATGCTGCTGCAATTTAAATGAATGACTTGAAAATTAGGGCTGTAGAAAGTAAAGTTCTAATATTCACTAGAGAGAAGTCTAGGAATTCAGGAACAATGACTGGAATGAGAAGAAGGCAGGAAAAGCTTCATGGTTTCTTTAGAATCCATCGTGTCACCATTGCTGCCACTGCGTTGGGGTTTTGATCCCCCACCTCATGCTGGCAGGAAGCATGAGCATGTTGGGTGGGGACAAAGCTTCCTTTTTGTTTTGGTTCCTACCCTGCCAACGCGAAACTGTGACGTCCCCACAGAAAGGGACTAAATCTATACGGGTGTGCCCAGAGCCACGGCAGAATGTCACCTGGAGGCTCGGTGCCTGTGGCTCAACGGGCTAAGGCGCCAGCCACGTACACCTGAGCTGGCGGGTTCGAATCCAGCCCCAGGACCCGCCAAACAACAATGAAGGCTGCAACCAAAAAATGGTCGGGCGTTGTGACGGGCGCCTGTAGTCCCAGCTACTTGGGAGGCAGAGGCAAGAGACTCGCTTGAGCCCAGGAATTGGAGGTTGCTATGAGCTGTGATGCCATGGCACTCTATCCAGGGTGACAGCTTGAGACTCTGTCTCAAAAAAAAAAAAAAAAAATCTAAATCACTTAGGAAGTCAATAAATCCTAGGATAAAATGTGTAATGTGGCCAAATAATATAAATATTCCAAACGAAAGAAACACCTCACTGAAAGGGGTGGATGCACAACGTGCTGACCTAAGTAACTTTGGGAGTAAAAGCAAAAGGAATTGTATATAAGTTCCATACCCTACCTGATAAAGTTATTTCCTGTGGAGTTGTGGATTCAAAATTAATAATTCCAAAGCCACCATACATGTGTACTGGAATTGAACATATAAGTAAATACATGGTGGACAATGCGGTCATTGCTGGAGTGTAGGGTTATAGATAAACCAGTGAAAGAAGCTAGAATGAACCATGTGTAAGGGATTGGAGTTGGAGACGTGAGTTTGAACTCACGTTTACTTTAAGATAGGCACAAGTGGTTAGGTCTAGAATGTGCACATATTTATACATATGTGTATATATATGGTTTAGTATATACAGCTGTATTTTTTTGCTGTCACCTGACAGAGGCTCAAAGAAATGACAGCCTAGTAGAAATAAACATACCTAAAGCCCAGTTTCTTTCTTTCTCTTTTTCTTTCTTTTCTTTTTCTTTCTTTCTTTCTTTCTTTCTTTCTTTCTTTCTTTCTTTCTTTCTTTCTTTCTTTCTTTCTTTCTTTCTTTCTTTCCTTTCTTTCTTTCTTTTTGAGACAGAGTCTCACTATGTTGCCCTCAGTAGAGTGCTGTTGCATCACAGCTCACAGCAACCTCCAATTTTGGGGCTTAAGCAATTTTCTTGCCTCAGCCTCCCAAGTAGCTGGAACTATAGTTGCCCACCACAACACCTGGCTGTTTTTTGTTGCAGTTGTCATTGTTGTTTAGCTGGCCTGTCCTGGGTTTGAACCCTGCAACCTCAGTGTATGTGGCTGGTGACATAACCATTTGCTATGGGCACCAAGCCTGGTTATACACTCTTACTTGAAATTATTGTGATGAACAGCCCTCCATGTGACTACATTAACATAATCATAGATAACTGCTAAAAATCAACAGTAGGAAAATTATGAAAAGGCAACCTCGAAATTAAGAGATTCCTATTTAGGGCCAGACGTGGTGGCTCATGCCTGTAATCCTAGCACTCTGGAAGGCCAAAGCAGGTGGATTGCCTGAACTCAGGATTTCAAGACCAACCCACGCAAGAGTGAGACTGTGTGTCAAAAGCTAGCCAGGCATTGTGGTAGTCACCTATAGTTTCAGCTACTTGGAAGGCTGAGGCAAGAGAATTGCTTAAGCCCAAGAGTTGGAGGTTGCTATGAGCTGTGACGCCAATGCACTGTACTGAGGGCAACATAGTGAGACTCTTTCTCAAAAAAGAGAGAGAGAGAGTTCTATTAGTAAAGTAAACCAAAAACATTTTTTTCTTTTTACTGTTTCAGGTTCTTTGAGGATACAAAGAATTAGGTTACACTGTTTGCATTTGTTAAGTAAAGTCCCTGTTATAAAAGTGTCCTGCCCCCAAGAGGTGTGCCATACACTGTCACCCCCCCCATCCCTCTCCTTCCTCCCTTCTCCCTACTTCCTCCTTTCCCCACCTCCCCACCTGGAATTGATTTAGTAAACCAAATTCTTTTCTTGCAGCTAAAGAACGTTACGACAAAATCTGAATTTGATGCAGACACATGAGAGCTGTCTGGAAGGGCATTCAGCCGTTGTTAAGAGTATTTTCATATTACATGTCTGGATACTTTCCAGACAACCCTGGTATTAATACCAAACATTTATTTACAAATTTTTGACATAATTCTGACCATAATTAATTTGATTATCTCTTTTATTAACACTTAATGTTGAGGTGCTTAAAAAAAATTAAGTTTAACTTCTCCTAAGTTAAGTTCCATTAATATTGTAAGTTCTCTAAAATACTAGTTATTAATGGACAGAATGAGCAAAATTATGCATTACCAAAAAACAAAAATTAAAGGGAATAGACTATTGATACAACAACTTGGATGGATCTCAAGGGAATTGTGTTGAGTGAAAAAAAAAAAAAAAGCCAAACTTAAAAGGTAACATTTACATAACACATAAAAACTTATATCAATATTTTTAAATGAGAAAATTACAGAGATGGAGAACAGATTAGTGGTTGCCAGGGATTTGGGATGTGGGAAAGAGTACAGACAAGTCCCACAAAGGATCTTTATGATAACGGAATAGTTATATATATGGTTGTTGTTACAGCAATCTACTACACATGTGATAAAACTGCATAGAACTACAGAAGCATGTGACAATGGCAAAATCTGAATAAACTTTCTAGATTGTACCAATGCTATTTTCCTGTCTGAGATATGGCACTGTAGTTTTGTCAAATGTTATGATAGAGGTAATCTCAGCAAATGATAAATGGAATTTCTCATTACATTTTCAAAGGCATTAGCTATTGTTTTTATTCTTTTTAAAATTGATATGTACTTCATATGCCATTAAATTCGCCCTTTTAAAGGGCACAGTTCAATAGCTGTTAGTATATTTCCAGCCGTGCAGCCATTACAACTAATTCCAGCACAGGGTCATCATCCTCCAAAAGAAACCCCATACCCGTAAGTTGTCACTCATTATTCTCCTGTCCCCCCATTCTCTAGAAACTACTAATAAACTGTCTCTGTGGATTTGATTATTCTTGATATTTTATGTAAGTGAAATCACACAATATGTGTTCTTTTGTGTCTGGCTTCTTTCGCATAAGTTTTTCAAGATTCATCCACAATGTAGCTTATATCAATACTTCCTTTCTGGGCGGCGCCTGTGGCTCAGCAAGTAGGGCTCTGGCCCCATATAACGAGGGTGGCGAGTTCAAGCTGGGCCCCGGCGAACTGCATCAATAGCTGGGCGTTGTGGTGGGCGCCTGTAGTCCCAGCTACTTGGGAGGCTGAGGCAACAGAATCACCTAAGCCCAGGAGTTGGAGGTTGCCGTGAGCTGTGTGACGCCACGGCACTCTACTGAGGGTGATAAAGTGGACTCTGTCTCAAAAAAAAAAAACTTCCTTTCTTTCTGTGGCTGAATAATACACACGTTCCATTATATACATATACTTCGTTTGGTTTATTCATTAATTTATGTAAATCTAGGTTGTTTCTACTTTTTCACTATTATAAATAATGTCACTATGGCCTTGCAGAGTGGCTCATGCCTATAATCCCAGCACTTTGGGAGGCCAAGGAGGGAGGATTGCTTGAGGCCAAGAGTTCAAGACCAGCTTGGGCAACATACTGAGACCCCATCTCTACAAAAAATAAAAAACTAGCCAGACATGGGGGCCTGTGTCTTTGGTCCTAGCTACTCAGGAGTCAGATAGAAGGATTGCTTGAGCCAGGAGTTTGAGGTTATAGCAGTGAGCTATGATCGAGCCACAGCATTCAGTAACAGAGTGAGACCTCTGTCTCAAAAAAAGGAAGAGACTATGGCGGCTGAGTAGCAGCTTCTGTGCAGCTGGGCGCAGTGAGAGTGGGGAGAGAAGACCCCAGGCATCTCTGGCCAGTGAGTTTCACCCAGTGGCTTCCCTTCGGTGATACAGGAAGTCAGTGAGAGACTTCTGGACCCCACAAGGAGGATCAAAGTGGTGGAAAAATGGCAAGTGGTAGGTGCATTTGTTTGGTCAGAGGCTGCCTGCAGCTGTAACCACAGCAACTCGAGATTGCAAGCAGGAAAAGCCTTACCTGGGGGCTGTTTGGATTTTTTTGGACTTGGACACTCGATTGAACTGCCTTGGGAGATCTCGGGCCGGTGTGCAGATGACTTTGGGTGTTGTCTGGGGCCCCAGACTGAGCCACTGGGCCAGAAAGGAGCTAATATCGTTCAGCTGTGGGCTGCCCCTGTGTGTTGCAGCACTGGGATCAGCCGGGAGACCTTGGGTGAGTAATCCAGTGACTGAGCTGCCCAAAGTGGGGATTGAGATGCTGGGCAAGTGCAGAGATCCAAGTATGTGGCAGATTGACAGCTGTGGCCCTCAGGGGCATAGGGGGAGACTAGATTTGGCGCACTGGATAAGCAGGCAGCTACGCCAAGAGAGGGATAAGTGCATTCCCTGGAAAGCTTTTGCTTGGCCAGGGTTTATGGCTAGAAGTGTCTTTTGAGTGGGCTGAGGAATTATTTGGGCTCCCAAGCCTGCAGGTTCTGAGCAATCAGCAGAGGCCTCCAGTCCCCATCTCATACAGCTGTATCAACTTTGTGATTAACATCTCATACCTCAGAAGATCACCTGTTGCCCAGTCAATACTTAGCAACTGTTTGGTTTCTTGGTTGAGGGGTTTTTGTCTTTGTTTTAATTTCAACATTTTTCCTTGACATTTTTTCCTCTTTTTTTTCTTCACCATTCTAGTTTAAATACAATCTTCTATTTTTGCCTTCTTCAACAATTAGAATTTCATTTTTGCTAGTGTTTTTGTCCCTATTATTTCCCCCCCCCCAATTTTATCCCAGAGGGGTTTTTGCTTATTCGTTTGGGTTCGATTTACAGTATTTTTATCTTTCCTCTCTACCTGGTGGAGGTGGGGTATTGTGTCTGAGCTGGCTGGCAAAGAGCTGTTGACCTCAAGGGAATCACCCAACCCAGTACCCCTGGAGGTTGGGGGTCTTTAAGGTTCAGCCCTAGTACCCTACTACACACCTATATTTCTCCTGTTTCTCTCTTTCAATGCCTCTTTTCTTTTTGTCAATATTTCCTTTTACTCACCCCCCTCTTCTTTCTCTCTATTTTTTATTTTTCTCTCTTTAAATCTTTTTTCCCTTCTTGCTCTTCAATCTTTTAATCCTTCTGGTCTCGCACCAAAAGGACTCATTAAAACTTTAGGCTAGCACTATAGTCACTTAAAGAGCAAGAAGAAGTAAAAGAAAAATTAGGGCAAGGAAACAGATACAAGAAAGCACTCATGAGGAAGAATCAGGAGGCCAGAGTAAACCCTCCTAGGGATCATGAGATAGCTACTGCAGAAGATTCCTCCTATAAAGAAATGTTAGAAATGACAGAAGGGGAATTTAAAATACAGATAATGAAAACAATAAAGGAAATTGCTGAGATAGTGGAAAACAATCAAAAAGCAATGAAAGAAATTGCTGAGAAAGTGGATAATAACCAAAACAAAATTCAAAAACAGAATCAAATAAGAGATGAATGATACGAAGAATATAAAAAGGATATAGCAGAGCTGAAGGAACTGATGCAGTCAATTAGGGAACTTAAGGATGCAATAGAAAGTATCAACAACAGATTACATCATGCAGAAGAACGAATCTCAGAGGTAGAGGATAAAGCTCTTGAGATAACTCAGATAGTTAAAGAGGTCGAAAAGAAGAGAGAGAAAGCAGAATGTTCACTGACAGAATTATGGGACTCTATGAAGCGTTCAAACATACGAGTTATAGGTATCCCTGAAGGGGAAGAAGAATGCCCCAGAGGAATGGAAGCCATTCTAGAGAATATTATAGATGAAAATTTCCCAAATATCACCAAAGATTCTGACATACTCCTTTCAGAGGGCTATCGGTCCCCTGGTCACCTCAACTCAAATAGAACTTCTCCAAGGCACATTGTGATGAATTTATCTAAAGTCAAGACAAAAGAAAAGTTCTTGCAAGCTGCCAGGAGTAAGCACTAACTGACCTACAGGGGCAAACCTATCAGGATGACCACAGGCTTCTCTAATGAAACTTTTCAAGCCAGAAGACAATGATCATCTATCTTTAACCTACTTAAACAGAACAATTTTCAGCCCAGAATTCTATACCCCGCCAAGCTAAGCTTTAAAATTGATGGAGAAATCAAATCTTGTATTGATATGCAAACATTGAGGAAATTTGTCACAAGACCAGTTTTACAGGAAATATTTCAACCTGTCCTACATACTGACAATCACAATGGACCTTCAGCAAAGTAAACACACAGAAAATATAGGACAGAACCTAGTTTCCCCAATGATGCAAAAGACAAAACTAACCAATGGACTTTCACAAAATAAGATGATTAGAATGCTACCACACTTATCAATTATCTCAATAAATGTCAATGGCTTGAATTCCCCAA
>CAUYON010147786.1:0-12437 GCA_963573935.1 Arctocebus calabarensis | reverse complement strand
AGCTCCAGAGGTGGAGTGCAGTAGTGTTCATGAGGCAAAGTGAGCAAGGAATTGTCTTTTTATCCCTTTACAGAAAGTGTTTGTATTTACCCATGTGGTTATGCCACCAACCATATACTGTTAAATTCATTTGCTTCATTTATTTTTTATTTTTAGGCAAAACACGATTGTAAGAGGGACTTTACCTAACAAATGCAATCAGTGTAACCTGGTTTCTTGTACCCTCAATGAATCCCCAACAATAAAAAAAAAAAAAAAGTTTACTTTTGTAGATGGTTTGCATGGCTCCAAATTTAAATCTACAAAGTAAAGTATATTCAAAGAAGTCTAGCTTCTTTTCTTGTCCCCTCCTCCCTATTCCTCCCCCATAGGAATCGAGGAACTTTTTTTATTTTTTATTTTCTTAAGGCAAGCATGAAGCAATGTTTATTTAGTAAGAGAAAGATACAACATAAGAAAGCTTACAAAGCAAGGTACATTCACCATAGACAACAAATAGGTCTCCATTGCCAGAGCAAGTAAGCAAAGACGCTGGAACTTTTATTTTTTAAATATAGGAACTATATTTGTAATCCTCTTTAATTATTGGATACCATCATATCTCTCCACTTTCGAGATAAATGGTAGGATACTACAAAAATATGAACACCTAATGAATTTGTGTGTCATCCTTACACAGAAAGCATACTAATCCCTTTATATCATTAAAATTTTGTATGTGCTGGTGAAGCAAACCCTAAGAGATTAAGATTTTACAGGGGTAAAAATTCAAACATTAGACAGAAATGGCTTCAGTAGGCACTACCATAAAGAGCTTTATACAGGCTCGGCGCCTGTGGCTCAACAGGCTAAGGCGCCAGCCACGTACACCTGAGCTGGCGGGTTCGAATCCAGCCTGGCCCGCCAAACAACAATAACTGCAGCAACCAAAAAATGGCCAGGCCTTGTGGCGGGCGCCTGTAGTTCCAGCTACTTGGGAGGCGGAGGCAAGAGACTCACTTGAGCCCAAGAATTGGAGGTTGCTGTGAGCTGTGATGCCACAGCACTCTATCCGGGGGACAGCTTGAGGCTCTGTCTCAAAAAAAAAAAAAAAAAAAGAGCTTTATACAGTCAGGACATACCATGATGATGCCAGATGCCTGCAGAGAGAATAAGTTGACTAGGGATGCACAGAAGGCATTGAATCATGAAGTGAAAAAGTAACCACAAACAGACAGTGCCTACCTCACAACTTGGCCTGGGGCTTCATTCAGATTCCTGTCCCATTCCTGCTAATATTCCATTATATCATGGAACAGATTGATAAAGGGCTTTAATGTTTTGGTTTTCTAATGAATTCTTTAGGCACATGCATATATAAACACAGAATCCTTCACAGGCACACAAAAATGTCCAACTATTGTGCACAACTTCATACTACAAATTTCAAAATGTTCCTTTGATCCTCTATTTGAATTTTGCAATATTAGAAAGAAAGAGATGTTCTAGAGGTCATTCTAATTTATCTCAACAGACTCATAATTTATCTGTTTTCTTTAGTTAAAAGATAAAAATAATAAAATTATTACACATTACTTTGCTTATATGTGGTCTTTTTTCTGTCCCTATGGTTTACCATTTATCATCTAATTTATGCTTCTTTTTTTTTCTTTTTTTGAGACAGAGTCTCCAGCTGTCACCCAGGAGTGCCGTGGTGTTACAGCTCACAGCAACCTCAAACTCTTGGGTTTAAATGATTCTCTTTCCTCAGCTTCACAAGTAACTGGGACTACAGCTGCCCGCCACAACACCCAGCTATTAATTTTTGCTGTTGTTGCGGTTGTCATTGTAGTTTTAGCTGACCTGGGCAGGCTTCGAACCCACCAGCCTTGGTGTACATGGCTGGCACCTTACCCACTGAGCTACAGGGCTCCACCTAACTCATGTTTCTTGATATATGTATTGACTGTCTCCCACAAAGGAAAGAATGAAAGCTATAGTAACTTTTAAGCCCTAGGCTGAGAAGTCACACAGTCTTCCATTCAATGCATTCTCTTGTTCAAAGCAAGTCACAGAACCAGCTCATACTCAAGTAGGGAAACAGATTCTGCTACTTGATAAGTGGCAAAGTCACAGTGCAAAAGAGCCTTCAGGATCTGAGAGACTGTTGGGAATATATTTGGACATGATCTATCCTACTTCTCTTAACTACCCCCTTCCTATTTTCAGCATGCAATCATTAGGCTTATCAGATATTCCTAAATTATGATGTCTCACAATTATGACTGTCCCCTACAGTCTAAAAAAAACAAAGAGAATTAAATACTTCTCAGGGAGTCTCCTGTTCACCTCTACAACTTCAGCTTAGTCCTTTTCCCCCAAAACTTTATATCAGTGCAAATATTCACTGCCAAATCAACATGAGTCAGTGTCACTTTAAAATCTACTCTCCTCCTATAATGCAAGTCTTAAGATGAAAAACCATGCAAAGTTGGAGTTTATCTACAATAGCACCACGGAATCATTGCCATAGTCAGAAGCTTGGTAGTGGTGGTGGTGGTGGTGGTGGTGTGTTCTCAGCAGAACAGGCGAGGCTGGACTTCAGAACCCTAAGTTTTTCCCTGCAACAGGCGACTTGTCCACATGCAACCTAAAAATGAATGTTAGGGATCCTGGCTTTTCTCTTGTCTCCTCAACAGTTGCTGCTATTAATTTAATGCTAAAGAGATAAGAAGGATATAATAATTTTTCCTCTAGAGGATCTATCATTGAAATTTGAGGCCTTATTGTTTATTTTGTAGACATCAGAAGACACAACACACTTCAGGCTTTAGAACTGAGTACTAGAGAATCTGTACTAATAATACCTTATTGAACTGTGCATGTGAATTGTCACTATTTTATGGGCTAAAGGTTAAGACTAAAATAATGAGTATTTATGTAATTTTCAACCATCTGCATTCAAATTTGGATCAGTGACAAAGTCATATTCATTTCTCAAGTTTGAGTCCTGAGGGCTTCTCCCTAGGGTTGCTACTACAGAATATTGCACTTTTGTGCTAAATACCAATAGTAAAAGGTTGAGCCTCTGGGTATGTTGTCTCAGGCCAGGGCTCTTGGCAGAGTGAGCTAGAGTTCAATCCCAGCCGTCTTCTTACTGGGCATCCTTATGTTTAATCTTTCACGTTGACTTGTATCACTTCCAGTAGCTATTTCTGCTCTAAAAAGACCAGAAGTTCCATAAGAACCATTTTCTGAGATATTTCTACATTTATCTGAAGAAAATGATTTGTCCAAAGTTACCAAACACAGATGTTAAAGTTTAGGCGACTTTAAAAGTACTAAACGTTTTTTAGTCCAAAGACCTACGTAAAATACATTACAATTCCTTAATTATTCCGGTCGTGGAGCTAGAAGAAAAGTTGACCGCCCTCTCGCTACCCAGGGCAACTTTGTACCAAAGACACAATATATTCTTAGATGTATGTAACTGGTCATCCCTCACTTCCCAGTACTTCTAGTCCGGCCTGCAGGATTAGTCCATACCTCCCGGAAACCTTTTCCAGGTTCACTACAAGAAAAATCTTCACTTTGTTTCTTGTCAAGTAGTAAATGATCCCCTTTCTTCCCCTCCTCCTCCCTCCGTCCCTCCAAATGTCTAGTCTATTTCACAGAGGATAAGAACGACCAGGAAAGGTCTATCTACTAAAAAAAAAAAAAAAAAAAAAAGTTGTGAGTGATAAAAACCTGAATCTCACAAGTTGTCAACGTAAAGAAAATGGCCTGCTGTTCTCCGACCAGCTCAGATCAAAGCGAAACAACCCGTTCGGTGCTCTGTGCCGGGACTTGTCTTCAACTTTTTTCTGGTTGTCCCAGCTTTAGCACCCTCTGCCCGCCAGCCTAGCACCCGGTGACTGTCGTTGTCTTTCTGGGATAGTTATCAATAAAGTTGTTTCAAAGTGACCTTGAGCGACTCCCCTAGTGCACCCGCTACTCCGCCTTCTCCATCCGGGTGCTGCGGCGGGAATAAGAGGCAGACCGCGCCTGCGCGCCCAGCCCCATTCCTTCGACCTCTGCCGCCGCCGCTGCCGCAGCTGCCTGCCGGGAAGGTAAGTGGAGGGCGCGGGAGTCCAGCCTGTCGGGGCGGGGCGGCGACCGGTGGGGACCCATTCCTGAATGCTGTCGCCTCACTGGGCACGGGGCCCAGGCTGACGGCGTGCACAGGAGCCCGCAGGGCCGGGGTGGGAAGGACAGGCCCCTGGAGGGCGCTTGACCTTAAGCCTCTTTTCCTCCGCAGGGAGGAAGCGGGAGAGGAGCCCACGTCGCCTGTCACCCAAGTCCTGCAGCCGCACCACCGGAAGAGTGTAAGATGTTCGCCTGCGCCAGGCTCGCCCGCACCCCTGTTCTGGTGCGTAGCCCAGGTTGGGCCGGGGGGCCGAAGGCCGGGCCTCTCGGCGTGGAGCGTCCGCGTTGTTGAATGGGACAACCTTCAGGCCGGTCACACCGCCCTCTTGGCAATAACTTTCCCTGCAATCCTTAACCCAGTGCCCTTTTCTTCCTTTCCTCTTAATCTGGGGGCTTCTCATCCCTCTTCTCTCCTCCACTAGGGCGGTGGAGAGTAGCCAAGGCCTCGCTGTCAGGCCCCATTTGGCATAGGTCAAACCCTCCTTGCCCCGAGTCCTGCAGCGGCCCACTCCCCACCTGCTCAGACTCTGTTGAGCTGGAGTCGACGCTCTGGTTGGGGTACTGCGAAGGCCTAGTTCAACGCAGCTCCTCTTTAGTGCTCATCTGTAGGTCAAATTCGCTGCTGCAGAGGGAAGTACTTTGCCTCGGCATGTGGGGGAGGAGGAAGGTGGTGAGGGAATCCAGTCTTTGTTCCTGCCTCTGGAGTATTATTTCCATAACCATTTTGCAGGCTTTAAGTGAAGTTTAAATCTGGAGAATTTGTCTTAGAGAATCAGGTCTTAGTTCTGAAGAGATTTTCTGTGACCTTAGTTTAGTGGATACTCAAGGGCAAAGAAACTGGACTGGAATATGTCCTTATGACCAGAGTATTTAACCATTTATTCTTAAACTGATGTAAAATAACTTAAGCTTTTTAAATGTAATTATTAAAGGGTTTATAGGAATAATTTTGGACGTGGTCAGAGCTCATTCACTACTGGACTATTTTCAATGACAAACGTTTAGAGTGACATTCCTAATATCTTTGTTGGTCCACTTAAACTTAAGAACCAACATGCTGTTTTTCTGCCTTGAATTGAGACACTGCATTAATTGAAATTTAAAAAGCAATTCTTGTTCTCTTTTTAATTAATTGTTCTTAGAATTTTTATTCAGAGTATTACAAACATTATGTAAAGTTATACATACATATATTTTTTCTTTTTTTTTTTTGAGACAGAGCCTCAAGCTGTTGCCCTGGGTAGAGTGGTGTGGCATCACAGCTCACAACAACCTCCAATTCCTGGGCTCAAGCGAGTCTCTTGCCTCAGCCTCCCAAGTGGCTGGGACTACAGGCACCCACCACAACACCTGGCAATTTGGGGGTTGTAGTCATCATTGTTGTTTGGCAGGCCCGGGCTGGAATCAAACCTGCCAGCTCTGGTGTATGTTGCTGGTACCTTAGCTGCTTGAGCTATAGTCGCCAAGCCATAAAGCCTTGTATTTCATTAGCATGAAACTATTAAAATCACTTCATGTATTGGAAATGACCAAATAGCAAAAAATAAGAATCAATGCAAAGAAGTCTCTGATTCATTTTTGCTGTTTGCTTTTTAGAATTCATTGAAAATGAATCAGAGACTTCTTTGCATTGATTCTTATTTTTTGCTATTTGGTCATTTCCAATACATGAAGTGATTTTAATAAAGTGGCACCTGTGGCTCAAAGGAGTAGGGCGCCGGGCCCCATATGCTAGAGGTGGCGGGCTCAAACCGGGCCCCGGCCAAAAACTGCAAAAAAAAAAAAAAAAAAAGAAAAGAAAAGAATTCATGGTACAAGAAAGGTTACTGAAGTCTTAACTGTATTCTTACTTAATACTTGAAATATTTTTTTCATTAATAGATCCGAGCTGGATCCAGAGTTGTATACAGACCAATTTCTGCATCATTGTTATCTCGACCAGAGGCTAGGACTGGAGAGGTAATAGTAATAATAAAAATAAGGTAACACTAGTAAGTTTTATAGTTTTGATTAGAATGAAGGAAAAATAACCTAATTAATGAACAATTTGAGAAAAATCCCTTTTTACCTTTTTATTCAAAAAATATGAAGAAATAATAGACTCAGTATTTATATTTAAGTCTATAATTTTGAGTTGCCTGTATTTAATATTATAGTAGCTATAGTTTTTGAAAAACTTAACTTTATTATAAAGTATACTCATCTAGGTTTCATAATTTTCAACAACCTTGTAAGGCATAAGTGCTGTTGTTTCTGTTGTACAAGATTGGAATTTTATTCTAAGCTCTTGATTTTTCTATTGTAACATACCTATGTCTATTCACAAAATAGTTTTCATTTTGTTAGCATAGTAATTAAAATACCTAACTTAGTTACTGATTTGACCTTTGCCTTTATTTCTTATTCTCTAGGGCTCTGCAATATTTAATGGGGCTCAGAATGGTGTGTCTCAGCTAATCCGAAGGGAGTTTCAGACCAGTGCAATCAGCAGAGACATTGATACTGCTGCCAAATTCATTGGTGCAGGTGCTGCAACGGTAGGAGTGGCTGGTTCTGGTGCTGGTATTGGAACAGTCTTTGGCAGCCTTATCATTGGTTATGCCAGGTAATCATTACTATCCCTGAGTAAGTTAAAGAGCATGCCTGAAATAGTAGGAAGCTTAGAAAACTACTGAAAATAATAATAGTAACTTTGTATTAAGTGCTTCCTCTGTGTCTTGCATTATGTTTGCATTATCTTACTTAATCCTCATAACAATCCTTGGGGATAAATGTTACCTATAAAGGATTAGAGATAGAGATTATTATATTAATTGCCAGAGTCATATCTAAAAGTTAGAAAATGAATTTTTCAGTCTGACTTCAGTGTCTGTGCTCCTAAATATTAAGCAATATTGGGAATAAAATTAATAAAGAACACTTCCAGAAAAGTATCAATTCCATTTTATCATTTAAGACCTTATTTCTAAACTCTCAAATCTTAAAAGGTATAGAATAGACTTTGTGAGGGATATGAAGAATGTCAAAAATCTCTCAAATTGAATGAGAACTATTTCTATTGACATAAGATAGCTCCTTGTCTTCATGCTATATGATTATCAGGACTGGGGAGAAAGGAGTGTCAAAGAAACAAAAGAAATCTATGCAAATACTCTTCCAGTAGTCTTTCCAATTTACAAAGATCCCCATGCTGGTAATCTGATTTTTTAACATTAACCAAACATGTTGAAACTAATATTTCAAAATAACAAGTCATATGTGGTCTCTTTTAGAAACCCATCACTGAAGCAGCAGCTGTTCTCATATGCTATCCTGGGATTTGCCTTGTCTGAAGCTATGGGTCTCTTTTGTTTGATGGTTGCTTTCTTGATTTTGTTTGCCATGTAACAAATTACTGCTTGAAATGTTGACATTCATATTAATTACGGATGTAATTCTGTGTATCTTACTGTGACTCCGAAAACTGTAGTATTGGTGTCATGGAAATGTACGTTACTTCCAAGTCATTTCATTAAAGATAAAAACTTTAATTTTTGCTGTGATTTATACTTATACTAAATTCAGGTCATCACAAAAACATGCATTCAGGCAGATGCTGTCCAATTCAGAGGAAGTTACAGCAGTTGCCTCATTGATGAAAAATGTACTAATGTAATTTTTATGGGAATTCTTTTATATATAGTGTCCTGCACACTGTAATTGTTTATTCATATAAAAGAAGTATTTGAGTGTTTTGAGCTTCTATGAAATATGATTAAACAGAAGTAGTTAAAAGCTCTAGATGGTTTTGTGTTTTTAAGGTCTAACGTGAATTAGAATACTTGGAAGAAAATTGACCTTCAAGACTGACTTGACTGTTTTTACATAGATTCTAAAAAAAAAAAATCACGTCAGCTTTTTAAGAATTAAAGCTTTAAACTGCAGGGTAATATGACTTTTGTTTTTCATTAAGTCTCACATTTAACAACTGTGTCTGTAATGAATTTTATTTTCTAAGAGAGGCTCTAAATAGCAGCTAGTTTCCTACTTGAACAAGACTTATTAAAAACCAAATATTGAAAAGAAACTGACTTGGCTACATTTTTAAAGCCAAAGGTTGCATCACTGCTGCTAATCTGTTTATAGTGGGAGTCTTGGGAATGATAGTTGGCTGATTATGAATTGGCTTCTGATACTACATGTTGCTTTCTGGTCAAACCTATCATACTAAAAGGAATAGAGTGATGCTGCTGTAGAAAGACTGAGTTTTCCCCTAGTACATACATCGTACCATTATATTATTTTATCACCTAAGTTTCAGGATTTGATTGAAGATTAAAAATTAGGAAAGCTACATTTTACTCCCTTAGTGCCCTCTGCCTACCTTGATTTCAACTAAGAAAGAGGGGTCCATTTATATTTAAGTGTCTTAACTGGAGTGAGAAAACCAATTCCATCAGAATCACCTAGGGTGCTTATTTAAAATACATACCCTAAGGTTTTGCACCTACTGAATTAGACTTTTAATGTGTGTGTGGCGTCACAGCTCACAGCAACCTCAAACTCTTGGGCTTAAGTGATTCTCTTGCCTCAGCCTCCCAAGTAGCTGGGACTATAGGCACCTGCTACAATGCCCTGCTATTTTTTGGTTGTAGTTGTCATTGTTGTTTATCTGGCCTAAGCTGGATTCTAACCTAATGTATGTGGCCAATGCTGTAACCACTGTGCTATGGGCACGAGCCCTAGATTAAACTCTTTACCTGTGAGACTTGATCAGTCTGCATTTTCAAAAAGGCTTCCCAGGTAATTTTTGTTCATATAGTTTGAGAATAAATAAGTTACACATCTCCATGAACCAAGGCCCCAGAAACCTAACCAGTTAGAAGCACTACCACTTTTTGGTTATCTAGTTTATATCAAATATAAATTCCTGAAGCCTAAGCTACTTTTTGAACAGCACTACCCAGTATTTAAACCTAGTATTTATCAGCCTTGCAAATAAAAACACTATTATGTGATCTAGCAATTCCATGCCTGTATATAAAGAATTGAAATTAGGTACACAAACAAACTTGTACAAAAAATAGCACTGTTAATAATAGCCAAAAGGTAGAAATGGTCCAGCACAGTAGCTCACTCCTGTAATATCAGGACTTTAGGAAGCCAAGGCAGGAGAATCATTTGAGGTCAAGAGTTTAGACCATCCTGAGCAATACAACAAGATCCTTATGTCTATAAAGAATAATCTTAGAAAAATTAGCCAGGTGGGGTGGTGTGTGACTGTAATCCTATCTACTTGAGAAGCTGAGACAGGAGGACCACTTGAGCCCAGGAATTTGAGGTTAGGGTGAGCTATGATTATGCAAATGTACACTACACTGGGCAATAGAATCAGACTTAGTCTCCAAACAAAGGTGGGAACAAACAAATATCCAACTAATGAATGGATAAACAAAATGTGTTATATCCATACATTAGAATATTATTCAGCCACAAAAAGGAATGAAGTATTCATGTTAAACAAGTGAATCTTGAAAACATGCTAAATGAAAGATGCCAGACCCCAAAACTCACATACTGCATGACTCCATTTATATGAAATATCTTTGTTTTTTTTTTTTTTGAGACAGAATCTCAAGCTGTCACCCTGGATAGAGGCTGTGGCATCACAGCTCACAGCAACCTCCAATTCCTGGGCTCAAGCGAGTCTCTTGCCTCTGCCAAGTAGCTGGGACTACAGGCGTCCACCACAACACCCAGCCATTTTTTTTTTTTTTTTGGTTGCAGCTGTCGTTTGGTGGGCCCAGGCTGGATTCGAACCCGCCAGTTCAGGTGTACGTGGCTGGTGCCTTAGCCCATTGAGCCACAGGCGCTGAGCCTATATGAAATATCCAAAAGAGACAAATTATATAGACAAAGCCAGTTAGTGACTATCAGGGACTAGGAGGAGGAAAAATGGGGAGTGACTACTTAATGGGTACAGGGTTTCCTTTTCAGATGATGAAAATATGATGAACAAGATAGTGGTGATGGTTGTACAACATTGTAAATATACTACAGGTCACTGAATTGTACACTTTAAGATCGTTAAAATGGAGAATTTTACATGTATTTTACAATTAATTGTACTATACAATACGTAGTATAAAATCATTTTTAAAAATCAGTGGGAAATATTTAGCTAAACAAGTCTTCTGTTCCAAGTTCATTTTAAATAAAATTAGTCTTGGTAAAGACCTTGGTGCTGGTTTTGGTGGTTGAAAGGGCCTGAAACATTGATTCTGCAAAAAATTTCTTGTAAGAGATGCCCTCGCTGAGGGAATCCTGAAAATCTAAAGCAAGTGGTTGCCAACCTATGGGTTTGCAACCCACAGGAACTGTATTAAAGGGCCGCAGCATTAGGAAGGCTGAGAACCACTGATTTAAAGGAAATGCCTGAGCTGTACCTGTCTGAGCAGTATCCAGTTTTCAGGATACTGAGGGGGGAAAAATAGTCTTCACAAAACAGAAGAACTCAGCAATAGGCTGTTTTACCTAGAAGGGGAAAATAATAATTCATTGAAGGTTCAACATCATAGAGTTTATATCCTTCTACTTATTATTCTATTTTTCTTTCTAGCAACAAAGTTTCTGATACTGAAAGTACAACACTACTGTATATTGTGCATCATTTTATAGCAAGTACCACCTCATGTAGTTTATGAGCTTTGCAAACAAATATTAATGGTAAATGCCTTTTAGTAAATTCTTAGTTTCTGAACAAAGGCTGATCAAGATGTAATTTTCATGTCAAGTAGGAAGAATTTTCTGTATTTATAGAGTTCACCTATTTAAGAACCCCAAAAGACAAGGGCACCTAGCGGGGTAGAATGCCAGTTCAACTATTTTATGCCGTGTTAGTCCTAAGGCATTTCTATTTATCAGGCATACTTTTTATTTGGTAATATGTTGTTTCCTTAGTACAGAAATGTAATATTTTCAATACCTTTGGGATTAGATCAATTTAGATTTGAGATATGAAATCTGTCATTGAACTATGTAAAGAGAAACTTGTCATTTGTCATCTAGTCACAAATACTAGAAATGTTTACACAGTTCAGAGTGAAATGGTGAATTTCACCAAGTGGCAATAAATGCTAAGATGTTGACAGGAAGTAGAAGTAATTTTCTAATGAAAGAATCACATGAAAAATTTGTCTATAATTACTTTATTTTTGAGACAGTCTTACTATGTCACCCTTGGCAGAATGCTGCCATGTCATAACTCATAGCAACCTCAAACTCTTGGGCTCAAGAGATCCTCTTGCTTCAGCCTCCACAACACCCGGCTATTTTTGTTTTTAGAGCAGGGTCTTGCTCTTGCTCAGGCTGGTCTCGAACTCCTGAGCTCAGGTAGTCCACCTGCCCTGGCTTCCCAGAGTGCTAGGAGTATAGGCGTGAGCCACCACACCTGGCCCTTGTCTATAATTTAAGATAAACTTTGAAGACTGGGGTCACAGGGACCGACCAGAAGAAGATGATGCCTTGGCTAGTGAACAGCAATGAGGGATGGTAAATCAGCAAAGCACTGGTACATGAGAAACACATAGTTGCCTGAGTATGAGAGGGAAATAGTGTGAGATAAGCCTGCAAAGGTAGACTGGGACCAAACTATGTAAAATGGCAGATATAAGTATGTGAACGGACTTTATTCCCTTAACTATAGGCAGTCATTCAAAGTTTAGAGCTGGGTTTTAGAAAGGTTGTTATGAGAATAGTGTGGGGTGGACTGAAGCCAGCAATGAACAGCAGTTACTACTGGAGCTTTGCTGAGTGGGCTTAACGGCCTAGTCTAGGATGGTGGCAATAAGTAGAGTTGACCCTTGAACAACATGAGTTTCAAATATGTTAGTCCACTTATATGTGTAGTTTTTTCAACATATTGGAAATTTTTTTTTGTAGATTTGTGATAATTTAAAAAAACTCATAGATGAACCATGTAATCTAAAAATATTAAAACCTGGCTCGGCATCTGTGGCTCAACAGGCTAAGGCGCCAGCTATGTACACCTCAGCTGGCAGGTTCGAATCCAGCCCGGGCCCGCCAAACAACAATGACGGCTACAACCAAAAAATGGCTGGGCCTTGTGGGGAGTGCCTGTAGTCCCAGCTACTTGGGAGGCAGAGGCAAGAGACTCGCTTGAGCCCAGGAATTGGATGTTGCTGTGAGCTGTGATGCCACAGAACTCTATCCAGGGTGACAGCTTGTGGCTCTGTCTCAAAAATATATATATATATCAAAAACTTAAGAAAAAG
>CAUYON010147782.1:0-15872 GCA_963573935.1 Arctocebus calabarensis | reverse complement strand
TCTTACCCTGTAATGTTTTGCTTTTAATTTTGATACCTCTTTATGACTTCACAATAAAAAGGATGTATGGTTTTTACCAGCTGTCTCCAAAATAATCTCTTGTCATGCAGGGAGAACAGTTCTTTCCATTCATACATGAGGTCAGTAGTTGCTTCCCTAACTGCAAAGGCAATCTCGTTTAGTTAAAGTAGCACCTAAGAGCAACTTTGAATATTATACTCCATGTAAGAGTACTCATGTGGGGCAATTTGACACAAATGTAACAATGTATTTTTGTGAATGAGAGTTGGCATGTCAAATGCATCCTCTAGAATAATAATTAGTGTAATAGTCTTAAGATTTGTTTTCTGAAGTTGATACTCTGGGTTATTTTTGTGAACAGCCTGATGTTTGGGACCTTTTTCCCTCAACATAAGTCCTTATTAAACCAGGAATGTGGAGAAAAAAAAAAAAAAAGAGAGAGAGAGAAGCTGTCTGTGCTAAAAAAAAAAAAAATTTAAAGGGCGGCACCTATAGCTCATCAAGTAGGACGCTGGCCCCATATACCGAAGGTGGCAGGTTCAAACCCAGCCTCAGCCAAACTGCAAAACAGAAAAATAGCCAGGCGTTGTGGCAGGCGCCTGTATTCCCAGTTACTCGGGAGGTTGAGGCAAGAGAATCGCCTAAGCCCAGGAGTTGGAGGTTGCTGTGAGCTGTGTGATGTCATGGCACTCTACCAAGGGCAATAAAGTGAGACTCTGTCTCAAAAAAAAAAAAAATTTAAAAACTAAGGCAAGGCTTAGCGCCTGTGGCTCAACGGGCTAAGGTGCCAGCCACGTACACCTGAGCTGGCGGGTTCGTATCCAGCCCCCGGGCCCGCCAAGCAACAATGATGGCTGCAACCAAAAAATGGCTGGGCATTGTGGCAGGCGCCTGTAGTCCCAGCTACTTGGGAGGCAGAGGCAGGAGACTCACTTGAGCCCAGGAATTGGAGGTTGCTGTGAGCTGTGATGCCACAGCATTCTATCCAGGGTGACAGCTTGAGGCTCTGTCTCAAAAAAAAAAATAAAAATAAAAATAAAATAAAAAATAATTAAGAAAGTGCAGTGAAGGCTATGTTAACCAGTTTGTTGTAAGTATTTCAAATTGTATATAAAACCAGCACATTGTACCCCATAAATGCATTAATGTACACCACCATGATTCAATAAAAAAGAAAAAAGAAAAAGATTTGAATAAACATCTGTCAAAAAAAGAAAACTAAGAAGGCAGGCGCGTGAGAGGGGATTAAGGGGTAAAACTAACTATCAGATGCAATGTATACTATTCTGTGATGGGTATACTGAATGTCCTGACTTTAACACTATAGTATTCATTCATATAACAAAAAACACTTAAACCCCATAATTTTTTTTTTTTTGAGACAGAGCCTCAAGCTGTCACCCTGGATAGAGTACCGTGGCATCACAGCTCACAGCAACCTCTAATTCCTGGGCTCAAGCGAGTCTTCTGCCTCTGCCTCCCAAGTAGCTGGGCCTGCAGGTGCCCGCCACAACGCCTGGCCATTTTTTGGTTGCAGCCATTATTGTTGTTTGGCGGGCCAGGGCTGGATTCGAACCCGCCAGCTCAGGTGTACATGGCTGGCGCCTTAGCCTGCTGAGCCACAGGCGCTGAGCCAAACCCCATAATTTTTTGAAATAATAAAAAAGAATTGGTAGCAGAGACTTGAACAGGTGCTTGTATACCCATGTTCATAACAGTATTATTCACAATAACCAAAAGGTGGAAGCAACCCAAGTGTCAATTGACAGGTGAATGGATACACAAAATGTGGTACAACGGGGGCAGCGCCTGTGGCTCATCAAGTAGGGCGCCGGCCCCATGTACCGAAGGTGGCGGGTTCAAACCTGACCTCAGCCAAACTGCAAAAACAGAAAAATAGCTGGGTGTTGAGACTCTGTCTCTACAAATAATAATAATAATAAAATTAAATTTAAAAAAATGTGGTACAATGGAATAGTATTTGGCTTTTTTTTTTTTTTTGCAGTTTTTGGTCAGGGATGGGTTTAAACCCGCTACCACCAGCATATGGAGCCAGCACCCTACTCCTCTGAGCCACAGGCGACACCTTTTTTTTTTTGAGACAGTCTCACTTTGTTGCCCTTGGTAGAGTGCCATGGCGTCACAGTTCACAGTTAACTATTGGGCTCAAGTGATTCTCTTGCCTCAGCCTCCCAAGTAGCTGGGACTACAGGTGCCCGCCAGAATGCTTGGCTATCTTGCTCTTGTTCAGCCTCATCTCAAACTCCTGAGCTCAAACAATCCACCCTCCTCAGCCTCCCAGAGTGTTAGGGTTATAGGCATGAGCCACCACACCTGGCCTAGTATTTGGCTTTAAGAAAGAATGAAATACTGATATATCCTATGGCATGGATGAACCTTGAAATTGTTACATTAAATGAACTAAGCCACACACAAAAGGATATTGTATGATTCCACTTACATGAACTATCTATTATAAACAAATTTGCATATAGGAAAACTAGAATAGAGGTTACCAGGCACTAGGGGGTAAATGCAAAGGGAGGTTATTGCTCAATTGTTACAGATTTTCTGTTTGGGATGATGAAAAGTTATGAAATGGTGGTGATGATTACACAACAATATGAATGCATTTAATACCACTGAATAGTAATCCAAAAATTGTTAAAATGGCAGGTGTTATGCTATACATATTTTTCCACTATTTTTTTTTTTTTTGAGACAGAACCTCAAGCTGTCACCCTGGATAGAGTGCCATGGCATCACAGCTCACAGCAACCTCCAATTCCTGGGCTCAAGCAAGTCTCTTGCTTCTGACTCCCAAGTAGCTGAGACTACAGGCGCCCGCCACAACGCCTGGCCATTTTTTTTTTTTTTTTTGGCTGCAGCTGTCATTGTTGTTTGGCGGCCCGGGCTGGATTCGAACCCACCAGCTCAGGTCTACGTGGCTGACGCCTTAGCCTGTTGAGCCACAGGTGCCGCACCATTTTCCCACAATTTTTAAGAAACAATAAAATAATACACAAAACTCATTGCACTATACTCTTTAAATGGATGATTTGCATTGTTTGTGAATTATATCTCAATAAAACTGTTAAAAAAAATCTATTAACATCCCCCAAAAAGTGGCATCAAAAAGGATACAAATAATAGGGATTATATTTAACAAAAATAAAAATGAAAGCTATGTACACTGGAAAATACAAACTATTCTTGAAAAAAAAATTAAAGATAGAAACAAGTGGAAAACTAACCTGTTGTTATCAACTAGATAGGTAATATTTCTAAGACGGCAATTTTCCCCAAATAATTCTGCAGTTTCAAAGCACAGCCTGTCAATCAAAATTCCATTTGCCTTCATTGCAGAAAGAAACAAGCTTATCCTAAAATTCACGGTAATTCCTAAAGACCCTAACTAGCCAAAATGATTTCTAAAAAACACACACTACCCAATTGAACAACTTACAATAAAGCTGCAGAAATCAAAACAGTATAATTCTGTCGTAAGGAAAAAAAAAACAAAAAACATACAGCAATGGGATAGAATTATAGTTTGGACATAAGCCTATAAACCAATGGCTAATTGATTTTCATCAAGAGTGCCACACTGAGCCAATGAGAAAAAATCAGTGTTTTCAATAATTGGTTCTGTGACAACTGGTCATGCAGAAGAGTTTATTTGGCCTTTTCCTCATACCACATGCAAAATATTCACTCAAAATGGACCAAAGTGTTTTATAATACTGTTGTTAATATCGCTATGTCAGCTCGGTGCCTGGGGCTCAACGAGCTAAGGCGCCAGCTACGTACACCTGAGCTGGTGGGTTCGAATCCAGCCAGCCCGGCCTGCCAAACAGCAATGACAGCTGCAACCAAAAAATAATGGCTGGGCGCTGTGGCGGGCGCCTGTAGTCCCAGCTACTTGAGAGGCAGAGACAGGAGACTCGCTTGAGCCCAGAATTTGGAGGTCGCTGTGAGCTGTGATGTAACAGCACTCTATCCAGGGTGACAGCTTGAGGCTCTGTCTCAAAAAAAAAAAAAAATATATTGCTCTATGTCACTGATAAGATTCCTCTCACCTACCTGTGCATTATTTTTTTTTTTGAGACAGAGTCTCACTGCGTTGCCCTCGGCATAGTGCCGTGGCATAACAGCTCACAGCAACCTCTAACTCTTGGGCTTAAGCCATTTTCTTGCCTCAGCCTTCCAATTACTTGGGACCACAGGCGTCCACCGCAACACCTGGCTATTTTTTGTTGTTGTTGTTGTTGCAGTTGTCACTGTTGGTTAGCAGGCCCGGGCTGGGTTCAAACCCACAGCCTCAGTGTACATAGCCGGCGCCCTAACCACTGAGCTAAGGATGCCGAGCCTGCATTATTTTAAAAAAATAAATAAAAAACTAGGTAGCACCTGTGGCTCAAAGGAGTAGGGCACCGGCCCCATATGCTGGAGGTGGCGGGTTTACACCCAGCCCCAGCCAAAAACTGCAAAAATAAATAAATAAATAAATAAATAAATAACTAGGGCGGCGCCTGTGGCTCAGCGAGTGGGGCGCCAACCCCATATACCGAGGGCTGCGGGTTCAAACCCGGCCCTGGCCAAACTGCATCAAAAATTAGCCGGGCGCTGTGGCGGGCGCCTGTAGTCCCAGCTACTTGGGAGGCTGAGGCAAGAGAATCGCTTGAGCCCAAGAGCTGGAGGTGGCTGTGAGCTGTGACTCCACAGCACTCCACCAAGTGCGATAGAGTGAGACTCTGTCTCCACAAAAAAAAATAATAATAAAAAACTATTTATCAGCCGGGCTCAGTGGTTCATGCCTATAATCTTAGCACTCTGGGAGGCCGAGGCAGGTGGATTGCTTGAGCTCAGGAGTTCGAGACCAACCTGAGCAAGAGTGAGACCCCATCTCTACTAAAAATAGAAAAACTAGCCAGGTGTACTGGCAGGTACTTGTAGTCCCAGCTACTCAGGAGGCTGAGGAAAGATGATCTCTGGAGCCCAAGAATTTGAGGTTGCTGTGAGCTATGATGATGCCACAGCACTCAACTCAGGGTAATAGAGTGAGACTCTGTCTCCAACAATAAGAACTAAAAACTAATCTAAAAAAATGAATCATAAATGTAAACAAAACAATACAAATGTAAAAGGGAACATTCATGAAGTGTTTATAACCTTGGGCTAAGCAATGGTTTTTAAATTATGATATCAAAAACATGAAAAGAAAAAGTAGATAAATTGGACTTCATCAAAATTAACATTTGCTCCTCAAAGGACACTATCAAGAAAGTGACCAGACAACCCACAGAATGGGAGAAAATATTTATAAATAATATACCTTATAAAAAGGTAATATAGTATCCAGACTACAGAAAGCCTTAACTCACAACAGCCCCATTTAAAAACAGGCAAAGAAACTTGAGTAGACGCTTTTCCAAAGAAGAGATATAAAATAAATAAGCACATTAAAAGATGCTCAAATCATTTGTCATTACAGAAATGGACATCGAAACCACAATGAGATATCATTTCACACTCATTGGACAGCCACGACTTTTAAAAAGTTAAAAAACAAGTGTTAGCAAAAAATGCAGACAAATTGGGGCTATCATATTTTGTGGATGGGAATATAAAATAGAACAGTCCCTGTGGAAAATAGTTTTGCAGTTCCTCACAATGTTAAACACAGATATAAAAAAAAAAACACAGATATAACCTATAAACTGTAATACCTATAACCAAACAATCCACTTCCACCTTTTATATTTGGATAGTTTTGGGTTACATTTATATCTAGGTGTGTGCATACGAGAATTAAAAACATGTTTTCACAATAAATGTCCACAAATGTTTGTGAATGGTCAGCACTGGTAGCCGAAAAGTAGAACCAAAATGTCCATCAACTAGCAAATGAGTAGACAAAATGAAATCTATCTTTACTGTAGAATATTATATAGCCTATAAAGAGCATGAAGAACTAACATATGCTACCATATGCACAAACATTGAAAACATTATGCTAGGTGAAGGAAGTCAGACCCAAAGACAGCTTATTCTATTATTCCATTTAGATAATATGCCCAAAATAGTTCAATCTAAAGAGAAAGTGACTGATTATGATTAAAGGTCATGTGGTATAGAAAGATTATTGCTAAAGACAATAGTACTTCTTATTAAGACAATGAAAATATTTCATAATCAACTATGGTGATGGTTCACATATCTGTGAGTATAATAAAATCCACTGAATTGTTCGGTTTGAGAGGGTGAACTGTATGTTTATGAACTACGGATCAATAAAAATGTTTTAAAAATAGTTCTATTCAATATACTAGCATAAACAATGAAAAGCAAAATTGAGTAAAGAATTGCATTTTTTACTTAGGAATCAATTTCGTCACGTAAGCACAAGACCTCAACGCTAAAAATTACAAAATATTTCTGAAATAAACTACTACATCCTTTTTAGAGCTGAGGAAACTAAGGTTCAAGATAAGTCCCCAGATTTTAACATTCATCCTTTCTAACTCAGAGTCCCTTCCTATTTCCCCCATACTGCCAGCTTCCATCCACTGTGAAATTATTTCTATAAAGCCAATCCATAGAGGCTCAGAGCTTAGACAGGAATAGGTTTGGCTGAGATTTCAAATGCTCTTTTGCTGGGGGAAGTGGGATGAGCTGGCTTGGCCTGAAATTGTTATTTTTCAATAGTCATGTTTCCAATTTCTTTTCAGTCTCCCACCCATCCAGAATCCACCTCCCTCAGCCCCCACCACACGCACAGGTAAGGGAAGAGCCAAGTAGTTGACTCACACACGACACCACAGTTGCCTTTTGTTCTCATAGGCCCAGCGGCTTGAGACTCCTAGGCAACATAGTGAGACCTCCTCTCTACGAAAACTTTTTTTTTTTAATTAGCCAAGGGTGGTGGTGTGTACCTCTAGTCCCAGTTACTCAGGTGGCTAAGGCAAAAGTCTTGCCTGAATTGTTTTGTGTGTTACCTTGGAGAATGCTGAGTTCCCTTAGAACTACTATTTTGAATTCTTGATCAGAGAGCTCACATATAACTATCTCATTAGAATCAGTTTCTGGTTTCTTGCTTTGTCCATTTGGAGAATCATGGTTTGCTATTTGCTGTTGTTTCTTATGGATGTACAAGTATGTTTTTTAATTGAAGTAGCAATTCAATTAGACAGGGTTTTGCCGCATCACCCAGGGCTGGAGCGCAGTGATGTGATCAGATAGATCATAGATCATAGCTCACTGCAACCTCAAATTCTTGGACTCAAGTGATCCTCCCAGTTTAGCCTCCTATGTAGGTGGGACTACAGGTGCATGCCACCAGTCCCAGATACATTTGTTTTTCTGTGGAGAAAAGATCTTGCTATTACCCAGAATGGTCTTAAACTCGGGGGCCTCAAGCAATCCTCCTGCCTTGGCTTCCCATAAGTGCCTGGCCTGTTTTGGTTTTTACAGGGTATATTTGCTTTGAATTTCTTTACCTCTAGGTCACTGCCTCATTTTCAGCTCTAGGTGGCGTCCTACGTCCAGATTTGCTTCAGCTCTAGTAAACGATCTGAGTGTTGCCTTTCTCAAGCTGGAGAAATTCCAAAAGGGATATCCCAACACTGTGAGAAGGCTGACTAGGGGTTCATATCCAGGAAGCTTAAGGACTGAATCTCATACATCAGGGTTCTGCTAAACAGACACTCTTATTTGATGTCTTCATTGGCAGAGTTACAGAGCAGAGTTTCCAAGACTGGAGATGATAGTCCAGACTCCTCCTTTGGTCTCTGCCTGTTTTCAGGGATATTTCTCCCTTCAGGCACCTGTGTTGCTTACTATGGATTAAGGTATGGACACGTCTCCTGCTAAGGAACTCAAGATGGCAGAGAAACTGGCTGTCCACCTTGATCTCGTTATTCAGTGTAGATAGTGAGTTGGGGGAAATTTTTCACATAATTTGGTGCTGGGAGAATAGGGGGAGGGGTGTCACCAATTTACTTGGGAGTTGTTTCGGTTCTCTGTGGCCTCAGGAATTGTCTCATTTTCATATTTGGATTTGGGGACATTTCTGGTGATAATCTCAATACCGTGTATTTGTTTTTGGCTATCAATGGGGGATAATGACACCAGCTTACTTCTATCACACGATTTGGAAACCAGAAGTCAACATTATTCTTTTTTTAATTTCGAAATTTTAAGGGGGTAAAAGTGTTTTGTTACATAGATAATTTTTAGCCAAGTGTGGTAGCTCATGCCTGTAATCCCAACATGTGTGAGGCTGAGGCAGGTGGATTGTCTGAGCTCACGAGTTCGAGATCAACCTGAGCAAGAGTGAGACCCCATCTTTAAAAAAATAGCTGGGCGCTGTAGTGGGCACCTGTACTCCCAGCTACCTGGGAGGCTGAGGCAAGAGAATCACTTGAACTCAAGAGTTGGGGTTGCTGTGAGCTATGACGCTATGGCACTCTACCAAGAGTGACCAAGTGAGATTCTGTCTCAAAAAGGGGGGAGGGGCAGTGCCTGTGGCTCAAGGAGTAGGGTGCTGGCCCCATAAACCGGAGATGGTGGGTTCAAACCCAGCCCTGGCCAAAAACTACAAAAGAAAATAAATAAATTATATTTTTAAAAAGTAAAAGAAACATAGATAGCTTTTACAAAGCTTAAGTCAGTGTAAGTGTGCCCATCACACATATAATGTGTTGGTATGTTTTTAACCGTCCCCTCAGCCTCCCTTCCCCTTCTTGATTTCTAACGACTTTTACTTTTCTCCGTGCCCATGGTGCCCATCAATTAGTTCCAAATTATTAGTGAGTACATGTGGTATTTGCTTTTCCGTTCTTGAGATACTTCACTTACAATAATAATCTCCAAGTCCATCCAGACTGCTGTAAAAACTGCTAATTCATTTCTTTTTTGGCTGAGTAATACCCATGGTATGTGTGTGTGTGTGTGTGTGCGCGCGCGCGCACGTGCAGGCTGATACATGTATGTGTGAATTTATGGGTATGTTTTTGCAATTGTTAATTGTCCTGCAATAAACATTCAAGTGCATGTGTCTCCTTGGTAAAATGATAAAATGATTTCTTTTCCTTTTGCTGGATACTGATAGATTGAATGGTAAGTCTACTTTTACATCTTTGATAATCTCCATACTGTTTTCCATAGAAACTGCACTAATTTGCAGTCTCACCAACAGTGTATGATCATTCTTGTCTCTCTGTATCCACACTAGCATGTATTTTTTTCTTATATTTTAATAATAACCACTCTGACAGGGGTGAAGTGCTATTTTGCTGTAGTTTTAATTTGCACTTCCCTGATCATCAGTGATGTTGAGCATTATTTTCAAATGTTTTCTTGGTTATTTGTCTATTTTCTTTTCAAAAGCTTCTGTTCAGGCTTGGTGCCTGTAGCACAGTGGTTACGGCACCAGCCACATACACCAAGAGTGGCGGGTTCGAATCTGTCCTGGGCCAGCTAAACAACTGCAACCGAAAAATAGCTGGGGCAGCTACTTGGAAGGCTGAGGCAAGAGAATCGCTTGAGCCCAGGAGTTTGAGGTTGCTGTGAGCTGTGATGCCATGGCACTCTACCGAGGGCAACATAGTGAGACTCTGCCTCAAAAAAAAAAAAAAAGCTTCTGTTCATGTATTTTGCCCCTTCTTTAACAGGGCTCCTCGGGTGGAGCCTGTGGCTCAAAGGAGTAGGGTGCTGGCCCCATATGCCAGAGGTGGTGGGTTCAAACCCAGCCTCGGCCAAAAACTGCCAAAAAAGGGGGGGGGGCTTCTAGGGGGAGGTTCTCACTAATTTGTTTCAGTTCCTTGTACATTCTGGATATTAGCTCTTTATTGGATGCATAGTTTGAGAATATTTTTTCCCATTCTGTAAATTGTCTATTTCTACTGTTTATAATTTCTTTCGCTGTGCAAAAGCTTTTTAATTTAATCAAGTCCCATTTATTTATTTTATTGTTGCTGTAATTGCCTTTGAACTCTTAGTCATAAATTATCTTCCTGGGCCAATATCTACAAGAGTTTTTCTCACATTTTCTTCTAGAATTTTTTTTTCAGTTTTTGGCCAGGGCTGGGTATGAACCCGCCACCTCCAACATATGGGGCTAGTGCCCTACTCTTTTGAGCCACAGGCACCACCCTCTTCTAGAATTTTTATGTTTTCATGCCTTCCATTTAAGTTTTTTCTTTTTCTTTTCCTTTTCTTTCTTTCTTTTTTTTTTTTTTTGAGATACAGTCTCAAGCGGTTGCCCTGGGTAGAGTGCGGTGGCATCCTAGCTCACAGCAACCTCCAACTCTTGGGCTCAAGCGATCCTCTTGCCTCAGTTTTTCTATTTTTAGTAGAGACGGGGGTATCCCTTTTTGCTCAGGCTCGTCTCGAACTCGTAAGCTCAAGTTATCCACCTGCGTCAGCCTCTCAGAGTGCTAGGATTACAGGCACGGACCACCACACCCAGCCCCATTTAAGTTTTTATCCACCTTGAATTTAATTTTTGTAAGCAGTGAGAGACAGAGATATATCCATTTTGTCTATCTTTTCAAAGAACCATCTTTCAGGGTGGCACCTATGACTCACTGGGTAGGGGGCCAGCCCCATATACCGAGGGTGGTGAGTTCAAATGTTGCCCCGGCCAAACTGAAACAAAAAATAGCCAAGCGTTGTGGTGGGGGCCTGTAGTCCCAGCTACCTGGGAGGCTGAGGCAAGAGAATCGCCTAAGCCCAGGAGCTGGAGGTTGCTGTGAGCTGTGTGACACCATGGCACTCTACCGAGGGGGACTAAGTGAGACTCTGTCTCTACAAGAAAAAAAAAAGAACCACCTTTCGTTTTGTTGGTTCTTGGCATTGTGTTTTTGGTTTCCATTTTGTATAGCTCTTCTCTGACCTTTGTTATTTGTCTGCTGAATTTGAATTAATTTGTTATCCCTTTTCTAATTCCTTGAGATGTGACATTAGGTTGTTAATTTGTGATCTTTCTGTCTTTCTGATGTAGGCATTTAAGGCTATGAATTTTTCATTTAGGACTGCTTTTACTGAATTCTATTAATTTTATTTTTTTATTTTTATTTTTATTTTTTGCAGTTTATGGCCGGGGATGGGTTTGAACCCGCCACCTCCGGCATATGGGGCCGGTGCCCTACTCACTGAGCCACAGGCACTGCCCCTGAATTCCATAGATTTTAATAGCACTTGTACCCTCTTGCCCCTCAGTTTGAGGAATCTTTTGATTCGCACCTTTTTTTTTTTTCTTAATACAGAGTCTCACTTTGTCGCCCTCACTCTACCCTTAGTAGAGTGCCGTCGTGTCACAACTCACAGCAACCTCTAACTTTTGGGCTTAAGAGATTCTCTTGCCTCAGCCTCCCAAGTAGCTGGGACTACAGGTGCCCGCCACAATGCCTGGCTATTTTTTGTTGCAGTTGTTTAACTGTTGTTTAGCTGGTCTGGGGCCAGATTCAAACCCACCACCTTTGGTGTATGTGGCTAGCGCCATAACCATTGTGCTACAGGTGCCGAGCCAGTTTCAATTTGATTTTAATTTGCTGAGGATTATCTTGTGGCCCTAAGATACGATCAATCTTTGCGTATGTCCCATGTGCTGATGAGAAGAATGTATGTTCAGTAGTTCTGGTAAGAACGTTCTATAAATATGTTAGGTTCATTTGTTCCAGAGTCCAGTTTAAGTCCAGTGTTTCTTTATTTATCTGCTTCAGTGATCTGTCCAGATATTTTAGTGGGATGCTGAAGTTCCCAGAAATTATGATACTACTGTTTATCTCTTTGCTTATATGTAATAGAATTTGTTTTATGAATCTGGGAGCTCTTGTGTTAGGTGCATATATATTTACGATTGTTATGCTTTCTAGTTGAATTGTTCCCTGTAATATTATATAATGACTTTGTCTTTTTTACCATTGTTAATTTAAAATCAATATTATTTTATTTCAGTGTAGCTATACCTGCTCTCTTTTGGTTTCCATTTGCATGGAATATTTTTTTCATCTTGTCACTTTGAGTCTGTATGCATCCTTGTGGGTTAGATATGTTTCCTAAAGCAGAAACTTAGGTTGTGTTTTATCATCCATAAAACAGCCTACGTATTTTGAGTGGAGCATTCAAACTGTTAATGTTGAATGATAGAACTCATGGGTGGGACCCTGTTTTCTTCATCATGTTGGGTAGTACCTTATTGTTTTGTTTTCCTTCTTGTGATATTACTTTGTATGAGCTGTGAGCTTTAGCTTTGGAGTTATTTTACACTGATGGGCAGCTACTGGCTGACCCATGTAAAATGCTTTTCTGAGTATTTCCTGTTGACTAGGTCTGATAATGACAAATTCCCTCAATACTTGCCTGTCTGGAAAGTCTTTATTTCTCCTTCATATGTGAAACTTAGCTGTGCAGGATACAATATTAGCCTTAATAAATAGTGAAAATAGGCTCAGCGCTTGTAGCTCAAGCAGCTAAGGCATTACACCAGAGTTAGCAGGTTCGAATCCAGACCGGGTCTGCCAAACAACGACAACTGCAACAAAAAAATAGCCAGGCGTTGTGATGGGTGCCTGTAGTCCCAGCTACTTGGGAGGCTGAGGCAAGAGAATCTCTTAAGCCCAGGAGTTGGAGGTTGCTATGAGCTGTGATACCACAGCACTCTACCCAGGGTGACAGCTTGAGGCTCTGTCAAAAAAAAAAAAAAAAAAAACAGGCTCAGTGCCTGTAGCTCAACAGGCTAAGGCGCCAGCCATGTACACCCGAGCTGGCGGGTTCGAATCCAGCCCGGGCCCGTCAAACAACGATGACGACTGCAACCAAAAAATGGCCAGGCATTGTGGCGGGCGCCTGTAGTCCCAGCTACTTGGGAGGCAGAGGCAAGAGACTCGCTTGAGCCCAGGAGTTGGAGGTTGCTGTGAGTTGTAATGCCACGGCACTCTATCCAGGGTGACAGCTTGAGGCTCTGTCTCAAAAAAAAAAAAAAAAAAAAAAAAACAGTGGAAATAATCCAAAATCTATCAATTGATGAATAAACAAAGTACATTCATGAAATGGAATATTATACAGCCATTGAAGGTAATAAGAGATTGCTAATTCTACCAAGTGGGTGAACCCTGAAAACAATATGTGAAGTAAAAGAAGCCATATATAAAAATCCGTGTGTCTTATGATACCATTTATAAGGAAGGTGTGGAATAGACAAATTTATAGAAACAAGAAATATATTAGTGATTTATTAGAATGGGGGACATGAGGAGAGAGGGCAATGAGAACTAAAACACAGAGGGTTTCTTTTAATGTGATTAAATGGTCTGATGAACAACTGTGGTTATGGTTATACATATCTATAACTACACAAAAACAATTAAGTTTTACACACTGAATGTGTCCCAAGTGGGTGTATTTGATTTATATTTCAATAAAGCTGTTTTCTAAAAAGCCAGTGGTGGTGGGGCCTGTGGCTCAGTGAGTAGGGCACCAGCCCCATACGCCGGAGGGGGCGGGTTCAAACCCAGCCCCGGCCAAAAACTGCTAAATAAATAAATAGCCAGTAGTATTTCTATATACTAGCATTGAACAATCTAAAACCAAAATTTAAGAAAAGTTTTCATTCAAAATAGTATGATGGGGGCGGCGCCTGTGGCTCAAAGGAGTAGGGCACCCGCCACATAGGCCGGAGGTAGCGTTTCAAACCCAGTCCCAGCCAAAAACTGCAAAAAAAAACTAAAAAAACAAAAAGTTTGGTGGCGCCTGTGGCTCATAGAGTAGGGCGCCGGCCCCATATACCGAAGGTGGCAGGTTCAAACCCGGCCTTGCCGAACTGCAAAAAAAACAGAGAAATATTCGGGCGTTGTGGCGGGCGCCCTTAGTCAGGAGGCTGAGGCAAGAGAATCGCCTAAGCCCAGGAGTTGGAGGTTGCTGTGTGACGCCACGGCACTCTACCCAGGGCGAAAAAGTGAGACTGTCTCCACGGGGGGGGGGGGGGGAATAGTAAGGAAGGGCGGCACCTGTGGTTCAGTGGGTAGGGCGCCGGCCCCATATACCGAGGGTGGCGGGTTCAAACCCGGCCTCGGCCAAACTGCAAAACAGAAAATAGCCAGGCGTTGTGGCGGGTGGTTGTCCCAGCTACTCGGGAGGCTGAGGCAAGAGAATCGCCTAAGCCCAGGAGTTGGAGGTTGCTGTGAGCTGTAACGCCACGGCACTCTACCGAGGGCGATAAAGTGAGACTCTGTCTCTACAAAAAAAAAAAAATAATAATAATAATAATAACCCACCCTTAAAAATAAATAAAATCATTTTAAAAACCAGCCTTAAAAATATATATATATAAAAAAAATAACCCAGCCTTATTTATTTTTTTGGAGACAGAATCTCACTTTCTCACTATGTGACCCTCAGTACAGTGCAGTGACATCACAGCTGACAACAACCTCAGACTCTCGGGCTTAACTAGTGGTTCTCAACCTTCCAAATGCTGCCACCCTTTAATACAGTTCCCGTATTAAAAAAAAAATTAAAAAAAAAAACCCAGCCTTAAAAAATAATAATAAAGGGCGGCGCCTTTGGCTCATCGAGTAGGGCGCAGGTCCCATATACCGAAGGTGGCGGGTTCAAACCCAACCTCGGCCGAACTGCAAAACAGAAAATAGCCGGGCGTTGGGGCAGGCGCCTGCAGTCCCAGCTACTCGGGAGGCTGAGGCAAGGGAATCGCCTAAGCCCAGGAGTTGGAGGTTGCTGTGAGTTGTGAAGCCACGGCATTCCACCTGGCGATAAAGCGAGACTCTGTCTCTAACAAATAAAACAAACAAAAGAACCCCAAAATCGTATCTAAAAGAATAAACTCTTACCAAGGAAGTATAAGGCTTGCACATTGAAAGGTACGAATAATATGAAAAGTAATCACAAAATACCCAAACAAGTAGAAATAAGTTGTAGGTTCTTTTTTTTTTTTTTTTCATGCCAGGTACTTTTTAAATTTTTTTGTAGAGACAGAGTCTCAATCACCCTCGGTAGAGTGCCGTGCCATTACACAGCTCACAGCAACCTCCAACTCCTGGGCTTAGGTGATTCTCTTGCCTCAACCTCCCGAGTAGCTGGGCCTATAGGCGCCCACCACAACGCCTGGCTATTTATTTTTGTGTTGTTGCAGTTTGGCCAGGGCCGGGTTTGAACCCGCTAACCTCGATATATGGGGCCCGGCGCCCTACCCACTGAGCCACAGACACCGCCCCGGTTGTAGGTTCTTCTTGTGACCAGAAGACTATTAACATAGCAATACTTCAAAATCTATCCACAGATCTGAATGTAAGTTCTATTAAATTGTCGCCAGGCTTTTGGGGTATTGGATATGTTGATCCTAAGATTCACATGGAATTGCAAAGATCGCAGAACATCCAAACCGTCTTGACAAAGAACAAAATAGGAGGACTCATACTTCCCAAATTTAGGGCATGTATTAAAAGCTGCAGTAATGGATAATCCTCACATAAGGATAGAAAAACAGAGCAGTGGCTCAGCGCCAGTGACTCAACGGGCTAAGGCGCCAGCCACGTACACCTGAGCTGGCGGGTACAATCCAGCCCAGGCCGCCAAACAACAATGACGGCTGCAACCAAAATTGGCTGGGGTTTGTGGCGGGCGCCTGTAGTCCCAGCTACTTGGGAGACGAAGGCAAGAGACTCGCTTGAGCCCAGGAATTAGAGGCAGCTGTGAGCTGTGATGCCACAGCCTCTATCCAGGGTGACAGCTTGAGGCTCTGTCTCAAAAATAAATAAAGTCAACTAAACAAATATGACAACAAAACTCCTACCCCTCAATCCTTAGGGGAAAAAAACTGCCATAAAGGT
>CAUYON010147781.1:0-16801 GCA_963573935.1 Arctocebus calabarensis | reverse complement strand
TATTATTTAGTTTCTCTAAGCAATGTTTTATGGTTTTGAGTGTACAGGTCTTGCACATATTTTGTTAGACGTTTTCTTTTTTTCTTATTAAATCATAGCTGCATACATTAGTGCAATCAAGGGGTACAAGGTGCTAGTTTCATATACAATCTGAAGTGTTTTCATCAAACTCTTTAAAATACCCTTCATGGCATTTTCTTAGTTATTGTATGAAGACATTTGTATTCTGCATTTAGTAAGTTCCACCTGTACCCATCTAAGATGCACCATAGGTTTGGCACCACCAATTACCCTCCCTCCACCACAACTTCCCTCCTCCCCTCCCTTCCCATATTCTTATGCTATAGTTGCGTTATAGCCGTCATATGAAAATTTTAAATTAGCTTCATAGTAGGGCTGAGTACATTGGATACTTGTTCTTCCATTCTTGAGATACTTTGCTAAGAAGAATATGTTCCAGCTCCATCCATGTAAACACAAAAGAGGTAAAGTTTCCATCTTTCTTTAAGGCTGCATAGTATTCCATGGTGTACATGTACCACAATTTATTAATCCATTTGTGGGTTGATGGGCACTTGGGTTTCTTTCATGACTTAGCAATTATGAATTAGGCTGCAATAAACATTCTGCTATAGATGTTTTTGTTATAATCTGATTTTTGGTCTTCTGGGTATATACCTAGTAAAGGAATTATAGGATTGAATGGCAGGTCTATTTTTAGATCTCTAACTATTCTCCAAACATCCTTCTAAAAGGAACATATTAGTGTGCATTCCCACCAGCAATGTAGAAGTGTTCCCTTTTCTCCACATCCATGCCTACATCTCTGGTTTTGGGATTTTGTTATGTGGGCTAATCTTACTGTAGTTAGGTGGTATCTCAAAGTAATTTTGATTTGCATTTCTCTGATGATTAAGGATGGTGAGCATTTTTTCATGTGTCTATAAGCCTTGCACCTGTGTTAGACATTTTCTTACGTATGTCCTGTTTGTCATGCTATTGCAAGTGATAGTTTTAATTTGAATCTCCAATTCTTTTACTATCAGTATATAGAAATGTGACTAGTTTTTGTATATTGCTGTTGTGTGCTGTTACCCTACTAAAGTAACATATAGTTTCAGAAGATTTTTAGCATATACTTTAATGTTTTTTACTAAGAAGATAGCATCTTTCTATATAGACAGTTTTATGTCTTTCATTTTGTTTTTGTGTTTATTTATTTGCTTTTGATTTTGCTACTACCTAGGACCTCCAGTAGACCATGACCTTGAAATGCAGTGGTTGTATCTCATACCACGTCATTCCCACGCAGCTGAACCCACAGAGCTCTAGAATAGTTCTGAAAGAACAGTCGAACTCCTCGCTCAGAGGCAACAGTCTGAAAGAATAAGGGCTAACCTTGTTTCACCATATACATTGAGTACAAGTTTTATGTTGAGGCTTTGTCCTCAGTTAAAAGTAAGAATATCAAGAGAGGAACAGTAGGAGTCGTCCTATATATATGAGCAATTGCTAGGCCTGAAATAGTTTGTTACCCATCTCCACAACTCTGGTTTCTATTGGGCTCAAGGTCATGGTTCCCAATTAGGCACATGCTGAAGAGTCATGTTAAGGATCCCACCGGGTCGCAAGAGCTGCCCAGGTTCTTTGGACTTTCTGTGAGTAATGATCAGCATGTAAGAAGAGAGATCACCACTGTATCAGGGCAGTTAACTCTGCCAGGCGGGAAAAGGTAATGTTCTTACACAATGAGAACAAGCGATCTATGTGCAGAGCTCAGGTAACATAGTGAGTGCCTCCGGGTCCTGAAACTGAATAAATACACACAACACCTCTGGGCTGAGAAGGGCGTGATTCCCAAGGCTCAGAACCCTCAGAGGTAAGTTTTGGAATACAGCAGAGAATCCTAGAAGAACGACCAGGATGAGAGCTAAGTTTAAGGAGACTTTAAAAGGGATAGTGGAGGAGAAATAAAACGAGTGGTAGTGTAACCCTGAGAATAAATTTTCAAACAGGGGAATGGTTCATCCCGCTAATGTCCCTCTTCTAAGATTCTCCCCAAAGAGACCTTTGAAACTACAGAAGGGCCCTGCAGAAAGAAGATGTGTGGATGTGGGGGCAGTGGGAGGCATAGTCTCCTGCTGAGAGGGGTGTTATTGACTGCCAGCCCCTGATGCCATCTTTGGTCCCATGCCCACGTTTGCATTGTCAATGCTTCCTGTCGGCTGTGTCAACCTGTGATGAAACAGCAGGGCTAAAGCAGGCCTGTTCCTGTGAGCTGGGGAACTCCTCAGTGGATTACATTGGCTTCAATAGTCCCCATTGACTCCTCTATTGAGTGTCCTCCTACACAGCTGTCCTCTCTTCTTCATCCCTTCCCTTCATCGGTGTCAGAACAGCTTTCTCCCCAGAGAGACCTTTGAAACCATAGGTCTGAAGATCTGTGGTCTGAAGGTCTCCTTGTTTTCTCCAGCTTGTGTTCCTTTGTCTTTCACAGGTGTTTCCCCAATAAATCTCCTACAAATCCCATCTTGGCATCTGCCAAACTAACACACAATTCCATATAAAATAGTTATTTATTTGAATCAGAAACGTTTGTTTCCCAAAAAGGAAGATAGACCACTGGCCAAAGAAGCATGTAGAAAATAGCTCTACATTATTAGTTATCAGAAAATGCAAATTAAAATCATATGTCACACAAAACCTACAAGAAGGATTAAAATTAGAAATAATAGCAAATGCTAAATTTTGAGGTTTCAAATACAACTTTTACAGATTGCTGGTGATTGTATAAATGTCTGCTAATACTTTAGAAATGAAATTAGTAACTTCTAATCATATGCTTACCCTTTGAGGGAGGAATTGCAATTCTAGGATATACCCAATAAAAATGAAAGTAACATCTAAAAAAAGGTTTCAAGAATATTCAGGGCAGGTTTATTCATAATCGCAACAATTTGGTAGCAGCCCATGTCCTTCAAAAGAAGAGTAGGTTAAAAATAATTGTAGATTCATACAGCGAAATAATACTCATCAATAAAATGGAATGAAAGCCTGAATCAACACAAAACGGGCCCATCTCAAAACCAGTGAACCAGATGTAAAAGAGGCCTCACCGAATAAATTCTTTTATAGGCAACTCTACAAAATGCAAATTCATCTATAGGACAGACGGCAGGTCAGTAGTTGTCTGGCTGTGTTAGAGGTGGAGAGGAAAGAGTGGCAGAAAGCTTTTGAATGTGAAGAAAATGTTCTATAACTTGGCTTTGGAAGTTGAGTGGATCAATTGTTAAAACTCATTGAGCTGTCAATTAAAAGAGTTCAATTTACTGTACCTAAATAATACTTTGATAAAGTTGATAAAAATATTTCAGCACAAGTAGATTCATCAAATTACTGAAAGTGAACTAAATGTTCCAATTCAATGGCAAGCAGGTTCTATTGCTGCACTGCTATATATCAATAAAGCAATACAAACTCAGAGGGTGGTGCTGGTGGCTCAAGGAGTAGGGCATCGGCCCCGTATACCAGAGGTGGTGGGTTCAAAACTGGCTCCAGACAAAAACTGCAAAAAAAAAAAAATAATAATAATAATAAATACAGCCTCAGAGATAAATAAAAAAATATGCAATACTGAGAAAAACAATGCCTACTATGCCTCACTTTTTAATGTTTCCATTGCATAAGACAATGACCTGTGTTTTGTGAATTGCAGAGGTTTTGTGATGTGTGTTGTGCTAGGTTAGAATCTCAATTTCAAACATTTGTCGCATACCTAATAGAATACCTTTTATTCTAATTTGGTATTATTTATTCTAATTCTGATTTCATATAAATGCATTTTCTTACACATGTACTTGGATTTATAAATATATAAACTTGAAAAATGACATCACTACTAAATTATTGAAAGTGCTGGGAACAAAGTTATTCTCTATTCAGTACATTTTTAAAAAAAGCATCATTACAACTTGCCTAAAAGACATTTCTGGTGATGATTCTGATTACTATGCTCATAAGTAATGATTCCATCACTTAAACTGAAATACTATTCAAGTTTTAAATAGTATATTAAAACAGTATGTCATCTAATGTGTTTCTATAATTCTTAATAAATGCTCCAGTATAAAAACACAGTGATTTCTAGTTTGTATATAGAACTGCATTATAGCTAACATTTCAATAACACAGTGTTTGCTTTATAATGCACATTATGGCTGTGTAATTGTTTATCTACAATGCTTTCTGCAATAGTAGGGATATAGTAGGTTTTTATTTCTTGATGGTGAGGAGGTGGTTGAAGAAGTCATGTTCAAGAACTGAGGATGTAGACACTGCCTTTCTTTCTTCTTCCCCCCAAATCAATTTTCTTTCTCTATCATTTCTTTAATTGCATACATATATGGACATTTCTATAATTTTGAAGGGTGATGATTTGTGATAGGTGAGATTATCTTATAGCATGAAGGGAAGAGTTGAAAATTCTGAAAGCTGATTAGAGAGATTGGTTTTGCATTCTGTGACTGAAGATGTGAAAAGCAGCATGACTGTGTTCCACCTTCTTTTCGTGTGCCCAAGTCAAGATTTTAATGCTTTGGGTCCACGTGTTTGTAATCTTTTACCACCTTGTAGGGTAAGCACATACACAGGGGTAAGAAAGGAGGTATCACTCACGAAAATGCTTCAGATAAATTCAAGTTTCAAGAGGTGGTGGGAGGCAGAAAAGTATTTTTTTTAATTTTTAACATTAGAATAATATGTATAAATAGTAGTGTGAAATAGCTTCTTACATCATATACACTGGAGATGGAGGGTAAGAAGAAATCTTGCTCTGAATTCAGAGCAAGTGGGACTCGGAATGCGTGTAAGGCTGGCAGATTCCTGGAGATCTGAGGGAATTTCTTTCCAGTAAAACTCCTTTTAATAAATCATTTAAGTAAAATGAAGTCATCCATTCACTTAGTAGATATGTACAACAATAAAGGGAAGTTTGGAGAAGAATTTTCATCTTCCAGAGCATAGGAGAACAAGTTTATCAAAGATATTTACAAGAGGTGTCTGCCGAGCTCAGAAGTATTCTATTAAGCTTCATTGGCAAAAGCGATGATATATTGCTTGGTAAACTGAAACATACTGAAATGGCACTTCATTTACCATGTTTCCATAATTCTTAAAATAAAGGAAAATAAATGATGCAGTGTTAAACTACAGTTATAAACTGACGTGTAATCTTTTATGAAGTTTGCAGTGAATTACGGCTTTATTTTAACCAGTAGATTTGGTCAGTTAGTGAAACATTAATCACTACAGAAAGCTAGACTTTTTTTAAATTAATTTTTTATATGTACAAAAGGAAGTCAGACCAGTTTCTAGTTCAAATTCCTAGCTGGCACATAGTAAAAATGGAACTCAGAAATTTTTATTTTCCAGCCCACTGATTCAGTCAGTTTGATGAGGCCAAAACAATTCTATGTGGTAAAACTAGTTTAAACATGGCACTAAATCAATGCAAAGCGACTTCTAGATTCCTTCATTTCTTTTTCTGGCAGATTCCGCTATTGGCATTAGAACATTTCTGAGTAATAAGTAACTGTTTTGTATGTTCTATCACATCTGAAATCTTAAATGGTTCCAAAAGACTAAATTCTTAAGCAAGGTTCTAGGAGAAAATGTGAACATATGCTCAATCCTTCAAAGCGATCTTGTTTTAATTCACCACTTCAATTTTATTTCTTTTTCCCCTCTAACACAAATACAGTTCCCTTCCCCCCCAATTCTAGTAGTAGACATTTAATAAATGCATTCTATAGTGTAGTAAGCATGAATCTTCTTCCTAGTAACATTTTCCCAGAAAACCTTCTCTCAGATATGTTAACCATTCTAGATCTAACTCTTGTACTGCTTTTGCCAAGTCATATCTATAAAGAATTCCTTTCATGATGGAGGTGAGTGTGTCTGTGTATATATATATATGTATGTATATATGTGTGTGCGTGTATATATGCGTGTGTGTATATATGTATATCTAAATCAGCACATCTATTTCTGGCAATTCTATCTCCTAGTATTTGCTTCAATAATCTGAATGTGATTTTCTAGATTTTATGAACCTTTGTCAATGGTGATTTGATATTGGTACCTTATGCAAATTGAGCCAATCAGTAATCTCTGCCTTGCACGGTAGTTGATTGTTACGTATGTTAGCACCTGGCTGAAAATAGACCAATCATAACCCTTCCCTGGAATGATCGCCTAGAGTTGGGAAGGCCTGTCTCTTGAGAAGTGGTAGAGCTGATGTGTACAGGAGCTACCGTGACCCTGATACTATGGACCACAGGCCATAGCATTTCAGGTGATACTTTTATTTTTAAGTTTCTGTGCATTATTCCTTTTTATATGATGAAATGTTACTGTAAAAACCAGAAAAGACTAAAGTGTAAAAACACTAAACTGTCGAAAAGTATGTTTTCTTAAAGAATATTTTCTGCATAGAGCCGTAAAGCTTCATAGGCTAACTTCTTCTTGTCTGTCTCTTATTTTGCAACCTTAGCAGTGAGACAATATCATTCACTAACTCTACACTTAGTATCAGGACAATTCCTTAATGCTTCTGTACCATATTTATTTGTAAAATAGGGCTTAGGGGGAGTGCACAAGTTTTGGGGCAGTCGAATGTCACATGTAATTTTTCATACGGAGAGTCTCCATCCTACACTTATTGTTCAACAGTCAACTGTATTTTCTTTTACTCTTCAAGGCAACTCTGTGAAAGACATCTACTGTATTACCCTAACCCCTATGTAATAGTTTAACACATTATTTGCATGCTATATGTATCATATGTTGCCTGACAATAAAGTAAACTAGAGCAAAGAAAATATTATTAAGGAAATCACAAGGGAGAGAAAATATCTTTGCTATTCATTAAGTGGGAATTGACCTTTATCATGTTCATGTTCAGTAGGCTGAAGAGGAGGATGAGGACAGGTGGGTGCCGCTGTCTGAGGGGTGGCTGAAGCAGATGAAAATTCATTTAAAAGTGGACCTGGGCAATTCAAACACATTTTCAAGGGTCAGCTTGTAAAGAGCTCAGTGTAGACATTAGCTGTTTTTATTGCTAAAGCAGAAGCTTTCTCAACAAACCTTTATGTGATAACTCACTGTGAATGTGGTCTATTTTCTCCATAAAACATACTGACTCTGTTGTTCAATTCTCCCTAAAAACTCATACTATTTTCTGGTAGTTATATTGCTAAGTGAGTCTTTTCTTCTAAAGAACCAGTTTTTTTTTTATTCTTAAATGTATTCCTTTTAAATGTACTTTTTGCTATAATATTTCAACTTAATATAAAATATTATAGAAACTATTGAAATAGGACTATGAAAAATGCTAATCAATGAAAAATATCACAAGGTCAGATTTATCTAAAATAACTATACAATTTTGAAGCAATCATGGAAATCTAGAAGGTTTTGCATTCCAAGTGTCTCTGGTGCATGAGAAAACGAAAACACAGGACTCAACTGGAAAGGACTTGCCTCTTCATGGAAAAATGTTACATATGATTGTAAGCTTACATATTTTTGATTAAAATGAAATATTTAGGTTATGCATGATTGCATTTTTATCTATTGCCTCTTATGACTTCCCATTAAACAGTTTTCCCATTAACGTATCAGTTATGGGTCTCGAGGACATCAGATAAGTAAGCTTCTACTAGATTTTTCTTATAATTGGAGCTATTTATTTAGAGAGGTCACACTTTTTATTTTTTACTGATTACCTCAGATTGACAGATCTGTTATACAATATGATTAATTTTAAAAGTAGCAAAAGTGGATGATTACTTACAACTTTCACAGTCAAGCACAATTTGAGTGACTTTTGAGAAAATAATAACCCTTGATGATGAAGTTGTAGGAACTATTATTTTTAATGGCAAATTCTAGATGAAGGTTTTGTACTCGGGAGTCAGATGGCCTTAAGTTATTTTATTGGCAAAGTTTATTTTCTTGGCTAAGTTCTACTCAAGCTCTTTTAACCCTATTCTCAAGCAGGTTTGATCTGGGGGCTTCTGTATTCCTCTTCTACAAGAGTCCGGTGTTAGCAAGAATCCTCAGTTTAATGAAAATCCCCCACCCTTAATAACTGATCACCTCAAAATCTGTTCACACCCCTCATTCCCCAGTCTCCCTCTGGTGATATCTGATCACTCTGGCTTGTCTTCAGCCAGAATCCTTTTGGGTAACTTTAGCAAAAAATACCCTGGATGTCTTTTTTTGTTGTTGGGGATTCATTGAGAATACAGAAAACCAGGTTACACTGATTGCATTTGTTAGGTAAAGTCCCGCTTAGAATTATGATCCATCCCTAAGAGGTGTGTCACACACTGTAATCCCACACCTCCCCCCCCTTCCCTCTCCTGGCACCCTCTTCCCCCAACCCGCACACTGTACTAGGTCATCATTTGTCCTCATATCAGAATTGAATACATAGAATTCTTGCCTCTCCATTCTTGTGATGTTTTACTAAGAATAATGTTCCACTTCCATCCGGTTTAATACAAAAGATGTAAAGTCTCCATTTTTGTAGTGCCTGTACAATATTCCATGGTGTACATATACTACAGCCTGTTAATCCATTCTTGGGTTGCTGGGCATTTAGGCTATTTCCACATTTTGCTGATTGTAAATTAAGCTATGATCAACAGTCTAGTGCAAATGTCCTTATGATAAAAGGATTTTTTTTTTCCTCTAGGTAGATGCCCAGTAATGAGATTGCAGGATCAAATGGGAGTTCTAGTTTGAGTTCTTTGAGGAGTCTCCATATTTCCTCCCCCAAAGGTTGTATTAGTTTGCAGTCCCACCAGCAGTGTAGATGTTGGTCTCCCCTTCTCTCTGCATCCACGCCAGCATCTGCAGCTTTGAGATTTCTTTATGTGGGACATTCTCCCTGGATGTCTTTTATTAATTTTCCATCGGCCAAACCCCACCTTCCATGCTCCTTAGTTATAAGTTCCCACTTGCCTTTTTTGTATTCCATGTTCAGCCCAATCTCTCTCTCTCCTGTTGCAAACTTCCCATTGCAATAGTTCCTTCCCAATAAACTCTTCCTTATCTCTTTTCAAGTGTCATGAATAATTTCTTCTTTGACTTCATCATTCCTTCCACTGACTCAGTCCCTACTTTTTTCAAGCTCCCACTAAAATACATTTACTCTAATTCAGCAATTAACCTTCATTGTCGGCAGCTGTTTATACCTCCATGAACTTCAGGATTATTGTCTGAAATCTTCAAGGTCTATACTACTGCTTTCTAGGTTGTATAAATCCTCCAGAGTTACTGGGAGCTTGTCAAAAATAGTGACTCACCATTACTTACTCTTTATATTATCTGAATCAGAACCTCCAGGTTGCTTTCCAGTTTGACTCAGGGACATATCAAATTTTGAACAAAAAATATTAGTTTATGTAACAATAATTCTAAACCTGTATCCCTACACTATAATACATAAATTAAAAGTCATTTCTAATTTTCTGCATTTCCTGTTTCCATTTATTTGGGAAGGGCCATGTTTTACAGGAGGGGGTCTCTGGTTTGGTTTATAAAAGTCTATTTTTTTTTTTTTTTTGCTGTTTTTGGCCAGGGCTGGGTTTGAACCCACCACCTCCAGCATATGGGGCTGGTGCTCTACTCCTTTGAGCCACAGGCACCACCCTAAAAGTCTATTTTTTGATAGTAACTGGAAAGGAGAAGAAGAGAATAGTAGTAACCTATAATTTTACATAACATTTGCATGTGAAATATGTTTGACATATATTCTGTAGATCAAAGGGATATAGTGCACTATTTGGTTTGAAAAGTAACTGAGCCCTCACATCTAAAGATAATTAACGCAGACCCAGAATTGCATTTTAATTGTATTTTTAAGAGGCAGATGACTACTCTCCATGTTACTATCATTGGGTTGTCTCCTTTAAGAGAGAACTCATGCCCTGAACATATCTTTAACTATTGTTTGGTAGTGGGGAGTTCTAAAAAAGGAAACATTAGTAGACAAATCAATAGATACAGACTCTGAGGTCTCTGTTTAGCCCTTTCCAAACTTACTTGAACAAGGTGATTAAGGGGACCTTTATAAAACTAGAAGGCAAGAGTGAGTCTTGAATAGTTCAAAGCTAGAATTCTCATAGAAAGAAGTCATTGGGTTTAAAGAATTGCTCTGGAGAAACAAAGGATATACAAATCCACCAGCAAGAAATAAACAAAATGGTAATATTTACCTATTAATAATTACTTTGTAAATGAATACAATTCTTCAAGCAAAATGATGTAAAAAGTAAAATCTATGTGTTGCCTATAGACTCACTATGCCTCTAAGGAAAAACAACAAATGATAGTACAAGGATGGAAAAATATATTCTATGCAATGAAAACAATAACTGTGAAAAAAGAGAAAATTCATTATATTTTGGCGAAGGGGTCAATTCATCAAGAAGTTATAATGGTTTGTATATACACACACACATGCGCACACACATGTACATATATAGCATATATGCTCCAAACATTAGAGCACCCAGATATATAAAGCAAATATTGATAGATCTAAAGGGAGAGACAGAATGTAATACAGCAATAGTAGGAAACTTCCATACCCTGCTATCAGCACTAGATCATCTAGAAAGAAAATCAATAAGGAAATAATTGGATTTGAATTACTATTTAGATCAAATGGGCCTAAAAGATATTCACAAAACATTCCATCTATCAGCAGCAGGATACACATTCTTCTCAAATGCACATAAATATTCTCCAGAATAGAACATATGTTAGGCCACAAAATAAGTCTTAACAAATTTGAAAGGATTTGAATGACATTTAGTATCTTTCCTGACTGCAATAGCATGATCATGAAAATCAATAAAAAGAAATTTTGTAAAACTCATAAATATGTGCGAATTAAGCAACACATTCCTGCACGATAAATGGGTCATAAAAGAGTTTACAAGGCAAATCTAAAAATAGTATGAAACAAATGAAAATAAAAACACAACATACCAAAACATATGAGCTGTAGCAAAAACAGTCCTGACAGGGAAGTTGATAGCAATAAACACCTACTTCAACAAAGAAGAAAGATCTCAAATCTAAGATTACACATCAAGGAACTAGAAAAAGAAAAACAAAGTAAGCCCAGATTTAGGAGAAGGAAGGAAATAACAAATGTCAGAGCAGAAACAAGACATGAATTAGAAAAGCAATAGAAAAGATTTAACAAGACTAAAAGTTGATTTTTAAAAACAAAATTGACAAGACTTTAGACTAACAAAGGATAAAAAGTCTCAAAGTTAGAAATGAGAGCTGTTGCAACTATTACCACAGAAATACAAAGGATCATAAGATACTACGGTGAAAACTAATTTACAACAAGTTGAATAACCTGGAAGAAAAATTAGTTCCTAAAAAATATGCAGTCTACCAAGGCTGAATAAAAAAGAAATAGGAAATATGAAAATGGACCAATAATGAGTAAGAAGAGAGAATCAGTAATGTCTCCCATCAAAGAAAAGCCCAGGACCTGGTGGTTTTGTTGTTAAAGTTTGCCATAGTTTTAAAAAAGAGCTAATACAAATCCTTCTCCAACTCTTCGAAAATTAAAAAAAGGAGTCAATACTTTCAAATTCATCTTATGAGACCACCATTATGCCGATATCAAAGCCAGACTAGGACATTGATAAAACTACAGATCAATATCACTGTTATAGACATAGATAGAAAAGTTTTAAACAAAATACTAGAAAACAAAATTCAACAGGACATTAAAAATATCCACCATAATCAAGTGGGATTCATCTCAGGGATGTAAGGATAAATCAAAATATGGAAATCAGTAAATGGGACACACCGTATGAAGGAAACAAAAGACAAAACCCACATGATTATCTGAATAGATGCAGAAAATGTATTTGATAACATTCCATTTCTGCTCCTGATAAAAACTCTCAAAAAGTAGATGTATGAATGTACCCTAACACAGCAAAGATTATAGATGGTACGCCCATAGCTAATGTCATACTCAGTGGTGAAATGTTGAAAACTTTTCCTCTAACATCAGAAACACGACAAGATGTGTACTTTCACCACTTCAACTTAAGTATTTGAAGTTCTAGCCAGCGCTGTTAGGCAAGAAAAAGAAATAAAAGTCCTCCTAAGAAGAAGGGGAAAAGTGAAATGGTTTCTTTCAAGATGACACGATCTTCTATATAGAAAATGCTAAAGACTCCACCACACAAGTGTTAGAAGTAACAAGTAAAGTTGTAGGCTACAAAATTAACAGAAAAAAAGTAGTAGCACTTCAATATGTCAACAAGAAAGTATCTGAAAAAGAAATTAATAGAATAATTCAATTTACATTAGCATGAAAGAACACTTTGGAGTAAATTTAACCAAGGAGGCAAAAGCTCTGTATCCTGAAGTCTGCAAAGCATTGATGAAAGAAGCCGAAGAAGACAAATAAATAAAAATATACCCCATGTTCATGGATTGGAAGAGTGTTTATATAGTTAAAATGTTTATAACTGCCAAAAGTAATCTTAAGATTTAATGCAATTCATATAAAAGTTCCAATGTTATTTTTCACAGATAGAAAAACAATCCTAAAATTTGTATAGAACCAGAAAAGACTGTGAATAGCCAAAGCAAAAAGAACAAAGCTGAAGGCATTACACTCCCTGATTGCAAAATATATTACAAAGTTATTGTAATTAAAACAGCATAGCTGGCATGAAAACAGACGCATCAACCCATGGAATGGGATAGAAAGTTGGAAAATTCAACTGCCTTTTGACAAAGGTTCCCAAAACATACTGTTCTTGAGGGAAAGAACAGTCTCTTTAATAAACAATCTCAGAAAAAGCTGACATGTGCCTGTAGGTCATCAATAATCAAGTAATACAACTCACCTCACATCATTTACAAAAATGAACTCAAAATGGATAAAAGACTTACACATAAGACCTGCAGAAGGAAGTTAAGAAAAACTTCATTTGAAACAAAAAAATGATGCTGAACATTTTGAAAAAACTCTGAATAATGAGACAGAGAAGGAAGGGAATGGAAAATGGATTGCCAAGACTGGAAATAGTAAATCCATAAGTGGTGCAATGGTTTTGTAGCACCACTAGATGCAGTCAGTCACTATTTGCAATTATTCTTCTTGTGGATAGTTATTTGGTTCATCTGGTTCATTTCTCCTATTGTACAGGATCCTACGTGAAGAAAGTGTTTTGCCAGTGATAAAGCATTGACATGAGTCAAAATGGTAAAAAAAAAAAAAAAAGACTTTGATCAGTAATAATTATTGCAATAAGGAAAAGAGTCCATTGTGAACCCGAACTCAATTCTTAATTGCACAGAGTGATGGGAAATTTTAAAGGGAGAATGAAGGGGAGGATAGGGAGAGAGGTGTGTCTGAGCTCAGTAGAGTTAAGGATGTGGATAAATACTAAGGGCTAGGCAATGTAAATGAATAGGCCAGTTGCATCTATTAACTGGTGAGTATGGAAGTTAAGATTTTCTCCCACAGAGACTCTCCCCAGGGAAATTTCCGCAGGAAAACAGGCCCTATTGTCAGGTGTTGGCTGCAACATGTAATAAATTTTTTTTTTTTGCATTAAAGTACACAGCTTTGATTTAATAATAATAATAATCTCCTAAACAGGAAATCATTATTAGCTATAGAAAAATAACCACACCTGAATGATAGTCAAAGTACCAACACAAAGATTTCTGGTCTCATTTTTGGCAGCCTTGAATTCCCTCAAGCAGCTATTTTAGGAGGGAGTAGGATCATCTAAGGGATATGGCCTTGAGAAGTCAGAAACTATGTTATCCTTTGTTCAAGTCTTTAAAGTACAAGGTTAAGGCTTGGTGGAGAAGGCAGCTTAGGGGGGTCTGAATAGACTTTGGCCAAGGGAGGATCTTTGTCAGTTCCATAGGGACCAATGCCATCAATTTTCCCAGTTATTTTCATTTTTCCTACCAACGCTTGGTTGTTAAAAATTTAATTTGGTCTCCAGAGAGCAAGCACCTTTGAAAACTGCAAGGTCGAGATAAAATAGAATTTTTATCCCACTCAAAAATATGTTTTGTGGGTGGCACCTGTGGCTCAAAGGATTAGGGCACTGGCCTCATATACCAGAGGTGGTGGGTTCAAACCCAGCCCCGGCCCAAAACTGCAAAAAAAAAAAAATAAAATAAAAAAGTTTTGCATATTATAACCCTATAATCAATCTTGAAGAATATACAAAGTTTAATGTAATATCATTGAGGATTTTTCTTTAATTGTAATCGCAACATGTATGGAGTGGTGTGAATTTAGATTCCATTTATGCGCAACACATCAAAGAATATGTTTCACTTTGCTCCAAAACGAAACAGGATACCTTGAACTATAGAATGTAAAATGTCAATATACATTCTTATTTCAAAATCTTCAGAATTCATTCTGATGTGTTATCTAATACCAAGATGTCTTAAAAGTTTGAATTCATACACTTTATTCACAGAGACAATGAATTTTAGAAACTGAATACAATATCTACATCATCAAAAATCATTCACCTTATAAATCTCTACAAGTGCCCTTAACTAAAAGCAATCTCACTGAGATGTAGACCAATGTCAAGTAACAGAAAGAAAAAGAATGTCTTTCAATACAACATCCAGAATGTCACAAAAGAAACAAAAATGCATAGAAGTGTCTTGGCAGAAAAATATTTCCTTTCAGCAACAATTTTTCATATTGACATAAGAATTTTCTTCCACAGGCAAGACTCAGTTTCAGTTGGGGTAGGGAAAATTGGTCTGATGCTATACGTTATTACAGCCAGGAGTCGAAAGAGTTATAAATAGCCAAATTCTGTAAATTTAAGTTATTTCCCAAAGTGTGGGATTTCTAGCTGCATCTTAGATTGTGTCTGTTTATGTGCATAAAGGATAGTCTGAGTCCATCCAACCTGCTTCCTTCTTCTTGAAGGTGAGCAGAACACTCCAGCAGTTAAAGCAAATTGGTATTGAAAGCAAAGCGAAGAAGACTCTCTGGGCCCAGTTCCATCTCTTGCAAAAGGAGATAATAAACAACAGACACATGATTTAAAGAGCAGTTTAATTCTGAAATAGAAGAAAGTTAACTTCAAAGAAATATCCCTCGTTTTTAAATGTTTCTTTAGAAATACTAGGTAGACTGAAAGAATCAGGTTTAGTTTGTTTTGGAAGGGATGGTCACAATTTCTGGAGCTACTTGAACAGAAATGGAAATTAGGCTTTTTACGTATTTTTATCTAATTTCTATTTTTACCTTTTTTAAAAATCTAATTCCTATTTTTATCGATCTTTAGGCTTATTACATATATTTTATCTAATACAAAGTGGGAATAACTAGCTTCGCATCTGTTTTAGTTAGTGTGGGCTACAATATAACATATAACGTACCATAGGCTGGGCGGCTTAAACAATAAACATTCCTCACAGTCCTGGAGGCTGGGAAGTCCAAGTTCAAGGAACCAGAAAATTCAGTGTCTGGAGAGGGCCCACTTCTGCTTTATGAAGGCTATCTTCTTACTGCGCACTTACATGGTGAACAAGGAGGCAAGAGGGCTCCATAGGACACCTTTTATGAGGGCACTAATTCCATTCACGAGGCTGTACCTTCATGACTGAATTGTATACTAAAGTCCCCACCTTTTGAAATCATCATCTTAGGAGTTAGGATTTCAGCATATTATCTTTGGCAGGGCATATATATGTATTTATTTCATAGCAGTATCCACAAGCTCAAGTTGCAGCAAAATCCTAAATAGGGCAAGCATTTAAGTGATCTATCCCACAGAATCTCTGCAAAGTATATCAGCTCACTCCACAAACACATCATTCCCTGAAAAGCTCTCAGTGTGAGCCAGGGCAGATGCAGTGGGGTGCGGAGAGTAGAGATCGTCATGTACTAACTATTAAGCACAGCTTATCAGATTTCTTTGATTAAATACAACTGATTTCTGAATTCATGACTGTGGCTACTGCTAAATTATCTTTTTCAGGTTTTTCTTTATTAACTGTTTTTAAGGAAAGCGCAAAAGGCCTTTAGATGACTACAGGGTGAACACAGGCAGCTTCTTATGATCCCCTGTTACCTTTCATATTCTAAGTGTTTTAAAGGAGCATTGTTTGAAAAGTGCTTCCCCAACCATGAAAGATATATTTATTTTACACATATTGTGTTACAGATTTTTGCTTTTAATGCAATAATTCAAAGCATATTAAAATGCTTATTTCTACTTCGCCTTTCCAAATTATATGTGCTTTTTTTGAGGCTAGGTTTACCTCTGCTGTAGTTACACAGTGACTGGATATGAGCGAAAGTCAGAGCAGAAGGAGCAGTAGCATTTTGTTAGCACACACATACTTAAAATGAATACCGTAAGATTACTTTCCTCCACATGTCCTCCAACTTTCAGTAGTTAAAATTATAAAGGGACAGAAAACTACTATTTTTTATAACATATAAACATAACGTATAAGGATAGAGTTTTTCTGTAAATGTATATTCTCCAAACAAATATTCAAATATTTTAATAGATATTTATTCTCTATATTTCTTTTTTTTTTTTTGAGACAGAGCCTCAGGCTGTCACCCTGGATAGAGTGCTGTGGCATCACAGCTCACAGCAACCTCCAATTCCTGGGCTCAAGCGAGTCTCCTGCCTCCACCTCCCAAGTAGCTGGGACTACAGGCGCCCGCCCA
>CAUYON010147775.1:0-27626 GCA_963573935.1 Arctocebus calabarensis | reverse complement strand
TAGAATTTGTTTTAATAATTTTTAAATAAACTTACTAGTTTATTTTTTCTCATTCATTATGGGCCAATAAAAACTCCCTCATGAATGAGAAAAACAAACCAGATAATACCAAGTAGGGACAGAATAATCAAGACTATCAGGCATATTAAAGTTAGTAATACAACTCAATTCAGAATCACAAAGAAGTGGAAACAACCCAAGTGCTCATCAACCCATGAGTGGATTCATAAACTGTGGTACATGTACACCATTGAGTACTATTCAGACATCAAAAGATGGAGTCTTCATACCTTTTGTATTGATTTGGATGGATTTGGAGAACATTCTCCTAAGTAAAGTATCACAAGAATGGAAAAACAAGCATCCCTTGTACTCAGTACTAAGCTGTAACTAGTCGATTAACAATTACAGATCCATATGAGACAAAAACACAAATTCAAGAAAGGAGACAGGTAAGTTCCCACCTAACAGGCACAATGTAAAGGTATCTAGCACACCTCCTGGGTGAAAGGCTCAAGGATAATTCAGATGTTACCTTACAAACACAAACAATGTAACCTAAAGGTATATGTACTCCTATTAATCTGGAATAAAAAAGTTAGTAAGACATAACTGTTCCTAGCCTCCAACTTGCTTTCTTCACAGAAATTCTGTAACTTCCCTAGTGAAATTGCCTCCCCTCTATCTCTTATTTTCCAAGAAACATTTCTCAGCCACACAGTTTTCCTAGGCTTTTGTGATTTGATAATGGGAAAGACCAATGAGAGAAAGACCAGTAATGAATGATTAAAAGAATTTAAGTTTATCTACATGATAAAGAATTGGGAAGGAGAGGTTTGAAGAATATTGAGAAAAAGGGGAAAACATCCTCTTGGGCTGCAGGTGGTTTTCTTTCGATGGGTGTGGAGCTGAGAATGATCCCAGAAAGTATCGGGCATGAAAGACATGGGGATGATAAGAATGAATATGAACTACATTGCTTGGATAAAGTAGGTCTTCCTTACTAAGTTTTGAAAAGAGTAAACATATTCCTTTTTAAAAATATACAGAGGCTGGACCTCACAATCCAGCATTCATACAGATTATATGAAATTGGACAGCATATGATGTTTGTCTTTCAGACTGTAATCTCCCATTACAACTAGTATTTCTGTACTTCTTCTTCAAGACATCTTTATTCCTCTATTTCCTAAGCAAAATTTTTCCTTAGGAAACAAGGAAAACTTGTTTTGCATGTACAATGCATGTACAAGGATAGTATACATGCATATATATATATATATGAATAATCATCCTTTGGGGGTGCTGGGCAGGTAACTATCAATCAAGGCCCTGCTGAAACAATCTCAGACTTTTAGCCACCAGAACTATGAAAGAATAAATTTCTATTGTTTTAAGTCATGCAATCTGTGGTCATTTGTCATGACAACCCTAATACACATTCAAATAACTTTTTTTTCCAGTCTCTAGGATTTATTTCCAGCATTTCCTAGACAAAGTTGCATAACCTAAATGAAAAGCTTAAAGGCAACAAGACATTTTCAGAAATGAGTAGTCATAGGAGTAAAAAAGGGAAAAAAGAGGATAAGCAAGAGGAGGTGGAAGGCATGGGAAGGCCTGAGGGTGCATGTGAGCACCAGCAGGGTGACAGCTGGCAGCGCAGCACAGACCCGGCTTCCAGCTGAGTAGAACCAGGTGGGGCTGGCTTACAGTTGCTGCAGAGGACAGTTGTCATGTAGTCAGCCTGTCTTGGACAACTGCAAAGGTCGCACAAGGTCAAGCCAGATCCCAAGGCTAGAAATGCCATGTCCGTTCTTGTCAGGCACTTGATTATCCCTGCCATCCCACATCACAGGGGCTCCAGGTTTGCTTATGTTGGAAAGGACTAGTTTGATAGGCAGATGGACTTCTACCTAAGTCATTCCTAGAAAGCTGCGTTTCATGTAAGTTTACAGTATCAATTTGTAACCAACCTTTAATTAACCATAATGCATTTGGCTATTTGTGCACTATCATTGGAGACTTGGATTATTCCCTCCCCATCTTTTATACTCAAAGTTGGGAGCCCACCCAACCCCCATCCCCTGCAGGAGGGTAAGCAGCAAGGTGGAGATGATGCTGCCCATCCACAGAGAAGCACAGAGAAAACAATGGCCCACATGCAGTTTCAACTAAAATTTCAGCCTCTACATAGCTGTATTTGAAAGCTGATAGGTGCTTCTAAAATGTTATTTAGGAATCATTCTTAAGCTCTCCATCTGTGTAGGACTCTGGACTGAGTCTTTAGGAGTCATCGGCAGACACCAGGACTGCTGGAGGCGTGGGACTTGGTGTGGGGGAAGGAGCATGTGATTGCGAGGGCACAGAGCTGGACGGTGGGGCAGGAGAGAGCCACTGGGAATGCACGTGGAGGAGGGCCAACCCTATGTGCACAGGTGGGTTTTGAGTTCCTATGTGGTGTCTAGGGCTAGGGAGACAAAGAAGCAATACGAAGAATCAGAGTCCCTGTGTTGTATGAAAGGAGAGAAGGTTAGCGCTCCCCTTGACAAGGATGGAAGAGGCTCTGGGGCCTGACAATACGCATACGGTTAAGGCACTGCCACCTACTTCATGGCATCTAACCATCATTTTTGTGGTATGTGTATACAATGGAATACTATGCAGCCTTAAAAAAGATGGAGACTTTACCTCTTTTGTGTTTACTTGGATGGACCTGGAACATATTCTCCTAAGTAAAGTATCTTAAGAATGGAACAATAAGTATCCAATGTACTCAGTACTTCTATGAAACAATTTATATTTACTAACACTTTCTTATGAAAGATAGAACACAACTATAGCCTATGATGAAGGAGAGAGGGGAGTGGGAAGGGGGAGGAGGTTTGACAGAGGGAGGGTAAATGGTGGGACCACACCTATGGAGCATATTACAAGGGTACAAGTCAAATCTATCAAGTATAGAACATAAATGTCTTAACACAATAATCAAGTGAATGAGGTGAAAGCTGTATTAATTAGTTTTATGTAAACACTGCAAATTGTATTTAAAGAAATCAACACATTGTACCCCACATATGCATAAATGTACTCATGATCTATGTGTATATGACTTAATATAAAAAAAAAAAGAATCAGAGTCCTCTCTCAGGAGGGCTCACTCCAAATACACTCACCATGCACAGTGGTCTCTGGAGACTTCTCTCCCACTCCCCTTCTTAGCCCCTTCCCTATCCTTGGTCATTCTGGCTTTTTTCTACAGCCTTCATCAGTCTCTGAAACATTTATTTGGTTTCTTGTTAATTGTTTTATCCTCACCCTGCCTGCTCGAGTGTGAGCTCAGGGAGCTGGCCCCACCCTATCTCCAGTTCACAGAATGGCACTTGATCAACTAACAGCTGCTCAGGGAACGTTTGTTGTCTAAATGAAATAAGAGCAGCCAGGAATGAAAGGGATTAAGAACTTCATCAGGTCAGGATCCAGACTCTGGATTCAAACTTCAGCTCCTTTGTTTATGCACAGTTTGACTTTGATCTGGTGACTCTAACTTTCTATACCTGACTTTCCTCAAATGCAAAATGGGGGTGTTAGTATAACTAGTTTCATAGGTTTGTGAGGAGGATTGAGTGAGTACTACATTTAAAAACCACTAAAAGCAGGAGCCATGTTTTCTTAAAGAGCCATACGGAATGGAAACATATTTCTGCCTTTGCGGACATACAAACCCTGTTGCAATGACTAAAGTCTGCCCTTGTAGCATAAAGCACATGGGCGGTGTGAGTGCAGTCCTGCCCCATTATGAGAATGGTGAGAATTACAGCATAACACATAGAATAACCTCTGAGAATTACAGCACTCAATAATATCCTATGGGCCAGGGAACTAGATGTCTTTCTTTTGCAACAAATTCCCTGTGTGATCTCAAAGCCTCTGAGTCACAGCTTAGACACCTATAAAATGGAGGTACTCACTACTCTTTCCTATTTTGCTGGGTTATTTAGAGATCACATGTGATTAAATATGAAATGAAAAATACAGAGGCACTGTGTATAAATAAGGCAAAGTGCTCCACAAGTATGGAGTTCCACAAGCTCCACAAGTGCTGTTTGGATCCAAGATTGCCACACAATAGGTAAGTCAGGTATCATTATACTCATTTTACAGATGAGGACACCTGAAATATTGAATGGCTTATCTGAGGTCACATAGCTGATAAGTGGAAGACCTAAACTTCAAATCAGACAATTTTTATTCTAGTATATGTTTTCTTTTGAGACAGAGTCTAGCTCTTGTTGCCCTGGCTAGAATACATCACAGCTCACAGCAACCTCAGCAATCCTCCTGCCTCGGTCTCTCAATTAGCTGGGACTAGAGATACCCTCCAACATGCAGGGCTGGATTTTTCTATTTTTAGTAGAGATGGGGTCTTGCACTTGCTCAGGCTGGTCTCTAACACCTGACTTCAAGCAATCCTCCTGCCTCCCAGAGTACTGGGATTACAGGCATAAGCCACCATGCCCTGCCAGCACAACGTTATTAACAGTGTGGGAGATGGAAGACAGAATGAATCTCTGGTCTTTAATAAAGACTTATTTCACTTTTGATTAGAGTGCTACAGGCCGGCAGTCATGGATACTCAAGCTCCCAGCTTTCATGAAGTGACCACATGAATACAGGTTACAACCATACTGCCAGGTAGATGCCTGTGAGAAAATTGGCCAAATGCCATGTAGTTTTTACCCACTAGAATAAGCCAAAATTTAAAACACAAACAATACCAAATGTTGGCAAGAACGTGGGGAAACTGGAACTCTCTACATTGCTGATGGGATGCAGAATGGTATGGCCACTTTGGTCACAGGTTGGCAGTTTTTTAAAAAATTAATCTTACACTTCCCATATGAGTCAGCAATTCTATTCCTAGATATCTACTAAAGGTAAATAAAAATATACGTCCATACAAGGATTTGTATGAAAATGTTCCCAGCATCATTTCTTATAACAGCCACACTGTATAATTCCGTTCATCAAAATCTCCAGCAGAAGCAACAGATACAGCAACAGAGAAGACACTAGGCAGGTGGGAACAGAGACCAATGACCAAAAGTCACAAAGGAGCTTTCTGAGGCGCAGGAAGTGTTCTAAACATCGACTGGGGTAACTGCTGCATGACTGCATAAATTTGCTATAACTCATATAGCTGTACATTTTAAATGGGTTAATGTCAAGTTATGCAAATTACACTTCAATAAAACCTTAGAACAGAAGCATTGTGTGTTTGTTTAAGTTCAGGCATATGTTTCTTTAAAAATTTACATGTTTGTTTTTGAAAGTGTGAAAATTATAAAAACAGAAAATAAAAACTTTAATCTCACTGGCCAGAGATAAACACTCAATTAATTAATATTAAAAAATCAATAATTTTTAGTGAGTTAATATGAAAAGAGTAGTATATTCTGATAATTTTCACCTAACATTACATCCCATGCATTTTACCATATCATTATAAATTCTTCAAAAATAGAATTTTTGGTGGCTATATAACATTACATTATATGCACGACAATAGTGGATTTACTGATTTCCCTTTGTTAGGAACATATTTATATATAAATAATTTATTGGAAATTCACATATTTCAAATCTTTATTCATATAAAGTTAGATTCTGAAAGTATAATGAGGTTCAAATTTTGTGAATAAATTTTGAAATTCTTGATATGGGTACATATTTATAAATGGCTTTCCAGAAATACTCCATAGTCAGTATAAGAGAGTGACCACATCATTGCTATTTATGCAGCACTGAATATTGTTTTCTTTTTTTATTTATTTAAATACCTTAGATTTCTGATGAGGTTGATTTTTCTCTTAAGTGCTATCACAGTCCTCAGGTCTGTTCATTCAGATTCTGGTTCATCTCCCTTGGGGACAATGACAAGTTTGGATATCTTCTCCCCTCTGATGTTAGGCTTGGCAGGATGACTTGCTTTGGCCACTGAAATATGAGTGAAGTGACATGTCATCACTGGCCAGAAGCTTTACAAGCCAGTATACAGTTTGCCATATTTGCCTATTTCCTACCTGGGGCTCTCAGTGGCTTATAGAGCCAGAGGTCACCATTGACCCCCACTGGGACATGGTGTGAGTGAGGAATAACCCTGATTGCATCATTGAAACTCAGCCTTGGTAGATTATCCTGAATGATAGAGTTCTTTCTAAATATTTTTGTATGACAATAAGGTAAAACATTGGCCAAGGTCTTTCACTTTAGGAAAATGCATAAATTGGTAGGGAAATGATACAATTCTGAAACAAAGGTAAACATATGTCTTCACAACCAGTGATTTTTCAATTTGAAAATTATTTTATGATGCATTTCTACAAGTTAAGTGAAGATAATAAGTTACCTGAATCACAGGACTAAAGTAAACTATGGGTTTTTTTATGAAAGTGCACCAAAAATTCACAAACAGAGGAAGGGTCAATTCTGAAACTCTAGATTTATCTATTCTTGTTTTATGTCCTTCTGGGATGACAGTGTGTGCAATGTGATCTAACATGTGCACCCCTGCATGGCTTTGATGAGGAGAGGCCTTCACGAGAGTTATGTTATCACAATCACCCCTCTGTCAGTGAATCAGCACTTTGTGTTTGGATTCCAAATGGGAACTTACTTTTCTAGTGAAAAGAAAGAAAATTATCTTTCCCATGGCCACGTGGGCAGAAACCCACACAGGGTGCCTAAGACCAGGCAGAACAACAGCAGGGACACAGGCCCACAAGTATAAAGAAGAGGACATTGTGCAAAGCACAGTATTGCGGGGCAGACCAGGAATTGAGGACCCCAAAGAAATGACTTTTTGGTACAAGTAGGCTTGGAATTGGGGGCCTGAATCCACAGGGAATCCACAGAACTTGTCCAATGCAAGCAAAAAAGAAAGACTCACCAAAACAGCAGTCTCACCTTTAAAAATAACACAACTCTCTCCTACATGGTATTTTCCATTGGTATGACTAAAATGTGTATAGATACACACACACTTATAGATAGAATATGTATTTGTGTCTAAATACAATCATTCTCAAAAATCATTTTATCATCTTTAAAAAGTCCCAAATTTCACAACTCCTCTGAGTATTGCTATGTAGAGATATTAAGACATCTGGGTTTACAGATTCTTTACATTAGTATCATAGCCAATGTTCTGGTGCCCATTCTTGGATAAACATACACCCACCCATCCCACCTCTGCATCCTCGAGTCTCTTCTAAAGAATACACTGATTCGTGTGGTTTCTGAAGTGAAGGACTATGACTAAAGCATGTGCCTAAGATAGGAGAAAAATCAGGTAGTAAAGAGACTGTGGGAGAATTATATTTAGGCCAAAACTTTAAAAAACCAACAAACACTAATTTTGCATTTGGGAAAACACTGGAAGAACATGTATGTCAGGATTTTAAATTTTGGTTTCAAAGCCATTTTTGATGAGAATATAAAAGAATTTTTACTTTTCAAAACTCAGTGATCAAAGGATCACTTCTTTGCTGGATTTTGTAGCATCATGGAATACCTGTTAGGCTGCACAATTGAGTGCAAAGGAAAAGGGGCCCTAGCTCTACTCTTGCTGGAGAATATACTAACTAAAATAAAAAAATAGCCTTGGGTGCGCCTGTGGCTCAAAGGAGTAGGGCGCCAGCCCCATATACCAGAGGTGGTGGGTTCAAACCCAGCCCCGGCCAAAAACTGCAAAAAAAAGAAAGAAAGCAGCCTGATGTTTTCCTCCTATACATACATAAGTAAAATAGGATTAGTATCCATGGATTCTGGGGATTAATTTTGAAGGTCAGTATGTCTCACAAATAATAGGTAATACTTACTGAGGGCTAGCCTGTGGCAGACAATTTACACATTACCTTATTTCATCTTCACAAAAACCTGGTCAAGTCTGTGGTGGACACTTATGTGGTAGCCCCCAATTGATCACACCTCCCAGAATTCACACTCCTATGGGCCCCCTCCGACATGGTCTAGCCATGTAATTTGCTTTGGCCATGAGGACATTAGCAAGAAGGACACAAGCAGAGGCTGGGCAAGTGCTTGGATGATGATTTGCACTCTCATGAGATAATCAGTCACGTTGTAGAAATCTGTGGCTAAATTACTGAATGAGAAGAGCCACATGGTAAGAAGGTCTGGAGACTGAGCGGCTGCCTTGGATAGCCCAGCTATAGCCAAGGCCCCAGCTGAGCATTGAGTGAGAAATCCAAGCAGAGCCAGCCACCTGGCTGAACCCTCAACCCACAGAACAATTAAAAAATAATAAATCACTGCCATTTTAAGCTGCCACAGGTTGGGGTGGTTTATTACATAGCAATAGGTAACCAAAATATAAGTAATGTAATTTGTGATCAATAAAGGACATAAAGTGGGAACCAGAGAGGCTAAATACATTGTCAAAGTCTTATAATAAGATTGTGACTCAAATGTACCACATAAAACCCCTTGTTCTTTCATGACGCTCTTCCCTACCTCCCAGGCCTACTCATCCAGACTGCTTTCCTGACACATCTCCTGGGCTGTGTGACAGGCATCTCAGATACTATGTGCCCAAAACCAAACTCTTGGACCCAACTTGCTCCCAGCTCTGGTCTCCCCACCTCAGTCAACGGCACCTACACCTGCTTCGCTGTTCAGAAAAAATCTGGAGTTATAATTGACTTTTCTCTTTCATTCATATCCCTTGACCAATCTATCAGCAAGTGCTATGAACAGTAGCTTGAAAATATACCACAACAGGATTTGGGGACAGGGAGCAGAGAAAGGAAGATGGCATGACAATGTCCAGCTCCACAGCTCCGGTTGTCACCCTTCCTCAGAGCCTTTAGTCAACTTCAGGGTGTGATGCTGGACTCTAGCAGGAGGAGTGGCCTGCGCTCACTCTCTCTTTCCCTGACCCACAGTGATCCACACCACAGTGACGGGATGTCTGTGCATCAGCCTCGATACAATCAGTTTGGGATTAGGCTCTACATGGACTTGACAATCACAGTTGGTGGGGACTGAGGTCTTGTGAGAGTATGATCCCCTCCTCTGCACACCAGAGCACTGCTCTGGATTTTGATCTTTATTCCTCAAGAGAGGAGGTCTGGACAGAAGGTTAATTGACTAAGCAAGGCCATGACTTCCAATAGAGAATGTTCTTTTTAAAAAATAAAAAGCAGCTGCATGTATTAGCTCAGTAAATAATTCATTAGACTGCCTATTCACAGACTAATAGACGTATACTATGGCATGCCTACAAATCAGTCACTCTGCAGTTAGTTAAACACTCTATGCAGATGTCACTTGTAAAACCCAGATTTGTACATCAATTGTGTGTTTTACCCAGGCAAAAATATAACATGTAGTAACTTCACTTCAAAGTCTATTAAATCCTATGCTCTTAAAAAGGTCACCTGACATCTTGTAGGCCAAACCCAGGGCTAAATAGACATGTCCCTGCCACTGAGAGCACAGCAGCTGAACACTCAAATGACACATCGGTTACATTTGCTGCCTTGCAGAGGGACAGCAAGAGCCACGTTCTTCTGGGCTGAGTATAACCCCCCAACCTCAGCAAGAGCAAAGGCTGAACATGTGTCTCAGATACCCCAGATTCAGCCGCATCAGCAACTCCCATTTTTACTTAGTTTCCTAATTATTTGATATAATTTAAAAGAAAAGAAATGATGATGACATATTAAGTTTTCCTATGTCCTAGGATTATGCTTTAAATGTGTTGTCATCTACTTAATCCTCACAACAACCTTGTGAGGCAGATACTATTATTACCATATTTTCAGATAAAATATCCAAAATATGAGAAAATTCAGAAAGTAATCAAAGCCACCCTCACAGGCACCATGACAAATTGTTACCATGTGGCTCCTGACACAGTGTATGGCTCCCCCCAAAGTATACTCAGAAACAAACAAAATTACTTCTATGGCATTCTTCCTAAAAGTGTATAACCTGAACTCCATCACCACCAGACAGACTCAGAATGAGGAGCACTGCAAGAAGGCCTTGGCAGCAGCGTCAAATGTATTCTGGTCATGAAGACAAAGACAGACTGAGACCCTGCTGCAGATCAGCACAAACAAGACAGCAAATGTGACATGTGAGCCTGCCTGGATCCTGGACCAGAAAAAGGATGTCAGAGGGACAGTCGGTGACCCTCGTGACCATAGAGTCAGATAATAGTATTTTATTACTGTTAGCCTTCTGATTTTGACCATTTTACCATGGCATAAAAACATTAATATTTGGGGAAACTATGTGAAAGGTATTCTGGAATTTTTTGAACTACTTTTCTAACTTATTGTAAGTTTAAAAATTATGTTAAAATTAAAATTTGAAAAATGGAAAAAAGAAAGCAGATTTTGCATCTAAGCAAAATCCACAAACACAAAGTGTGGCATCCCAGGAGGGAATGTGGGAGACAGAGGAGGTCATACTATATTCAAGGTCGGGGAGGGTTTTCTTCTAAAAGCCCTGGATACCATTTGGGGCTTGTCCCTGGAACAGTTTATCCTGGGAAGATCAGTTTCTCTAGTGTGAAATTCTTGTGGATGATGGGAGGAGAACTTTGAAGGCTCTTATCTTCCAGAGAAGACACATATTATCTGAAGCTCAGAAAGGCATAAGGATGATATAGGCCCAAGGTTGCATAACTAAAGGGCTCAGATTGGGCCCCAGTTCTTCTAGGTCTCAGGATATTACTTCTGTACCACCACTCATTTCTGAAAGAGGACACATCTATGCCACACTGAACTCAAGTCCAGAATCCCTGGTGTAGGGCTTGTTTATCAGCCATGTGAGTCTTTGGCCATCTGCTAGAGATTTGCCTCTGGAGCCAGACAGTCATTCATTTATCCACTCACCCAGCAAATACTTATTGAGTGCTTCCCAATGCCAGGCATCATTTGACGGGCTAAAGATATAACAACTATAAAAAATAAAGTTTGCTCATTCTAGTGGACAGGGACAGCCACAGATGTAGTCTCTGTCATTAATGACCTACCAGGCCTTGGGTATACTCCTTTGGCTCTTTAAGTTACAATTTGTTCTTCTACAACTCAGAGAAGACAGAATTACTCAAAGGCTGCTCTGAGTACTAAATAAGATTTTGCATCTAAGTTCTCCACACAATTTTCTGGCATGTAAACAGTAAATATTAAGAATTACTGTTATTTCTTTTCTCTCCAACCTGGAACTCTAGTCAGTTATACTAGTTTGTGGAGAGATCTGGGTTCACTCAGATATTATATTGAATATTGCTGAATGAATTGAAAAATTTACATTTAGAAAAGTGGGTTTTTCTAAAAGAGTAATTTTCCATTTCCCACTCTATTTCTTTATTATTTTCAAAGGTACATAAACAATAAAAAGAAAGGGCAGCTGAGAAAATTGGTACTGAGTGAGAAATTCAAATGGGAATTATTATATACAGAATATCTGATAGGCTTTATCTAGATTTAAATGAAACTATTCCCGGAGGCTGGTTACATTGAGCCTCTTCATGGGCATAATTTCAAATGCCACTTTTAGCCAACCCTTGATTATCTCCACAAATGGAAAGAATAATAGACTATTGTGTATAAAACAAGATAAGCAGGACCTGCTCGTGCTGCTGGGAGCAAGCTTCTGGTGCTTCCTCCGCTGTAACCCCACTGAGAATGTGACCACTCTTCCTCTCTGCTGCATTCCTCGTGGCCTGGCTCTCCAGGGCCAGGTCCTTCTGGGAATCCACTTTCTTCCCCTCCTTGTCCACCAGCAAGAGCGTCCAGTAGAGGCCCTTAAAACAGAGGATGTGCTGAGCAAGTGTATGTTAAGTAAATAAATCTATGTTGGACAGTATGAAAGCCAATAAAGCAATTGGAAATAAAATCTAATGGAAATGAAGGATCTCTCAATTCACTCAAAGTTCTGTCTGTCCCACACAGGTTAGGACATAAGAGAATAGGATGCACTTTGGTGTCACACATTTCTTGTATAACAATTTTAAATAAGAGGTGGGGAGATCTGAGGGTTCAATCTCATATTAGCCAGTTATAAACTCTTTAAAGGCATGATATTAAGTAAATCTAATTAGAAGATCTATTTGGCTATCTATCTGGAAGCAAAATCAATGGATCACACAGTACATCCATCTGTAAATCTCTTAGTAAGCACAGATGGACCAGCACCTTTGAAATGTTCACCAGGGTTAGGAGTCAGTCCTGCAGATAATTACATAGCCAAGTGCTCAGCAGAGCACAGATGACATTTGTCTGTTCTAAACTCAAATTCTGGGAGGAAAGAATCTGTGTGGCCCAGCCTAGGTATCTCCCTCCATTCCAGTCAAGCTGGCTTAATAGGCAGGATCACATGGGGCAAAGAGGTTGGCTGAGGGCCCATTCCTGTGACAGCTGAGGCAAAAGGGGTGAATGCTAGTTTAGGTTGGCAGACACCTAAAATGTGGTTTGACAAATACATGTTCCTGCTTGTTTCAGAATAATTTAAGAAACCTTGCAAAGACACAGCAATACAAGTTTTTTTTTTTTAAAATCCATTAAAGGGGCAGTACCTGTGGCTCAAAGGAGTAGGGCGCCGGCCCCTTATGGCAGAGGTGGCGGGTTCAAACCCAGCCCCAGCCAAAAATTGCAAAAAAAAAAAAAAAGAAGTCCATTAAAGAAGCATAATGGGAAGAAAATGAGATTGTAGGAGGAAGCAGGTGAAGAAGAGGTAAGGCCAGCGTTTCTGACTATGCCCTGAGGCTTAGCACACTCAACTGGAAGTGGATCCCAAATTTGGCTGTGAGCTTCCTTATAGTAAACACAATAAAATATACCAGTTTCCAGTAGAAGGGAAGCTTCCCCTGAATAAAGAAAGGTGAAAGTGAAAGACCTGAAGAAGGAGACCTCTGACTCACCAGAGAGGGCTTCTCTTGTGTGGCTTACAGAGCGTGTGCTCAATGACCTTCCTCAGGAAACAGGGCAGGGAAGGTTATGACCTCACCAGCCAAGGGCAACGTGGTTGGTGAGAGGAGCTTGAAACATTGGTGGGTGGACTAGACAACACTTTCAGCCAAGACGTTTTCTTTTTCAAGGAGAAATCTTTTACTTAAAGTTTCCCTCACACCTGCTACTCTACCCTCCAACCACAGCCCCCCCACCTCTATCATATGCTTTCTGGTGTCAAAGTTGGCCGTTCACTTGTGAGGGCTGTGTAGTTAATAAGGCAGAAACCACATTAGAGCTGGTCCTCTTGGAACAGCTCTGAGCAAGTTGTTTGAGGTTCTCTATGTTCTGACATCAGTCAGTTCACAGAGGAAAGATGAGCATTTCTGAGATGTGGATAGGAGATGAAAAGGAAATGCGAAAAGCAAATGAAGTTTGATGGCCAGTGCACTGCCATTTTGAGTTGACTTTCCAGAAAACTTACCCCACTCAACTCTCCCTAAATCTATCTCTAAAACAGATTTCATTCTCAGTTCTATCTTATCTGACCTAATCAGGGCTTTTTTTATTTTCCTGAATTGAGAAAGGTCAACATATCAAACCATAAAAACAACCTAGGCAAGAACATCAGTAGTCATTGGTGAACGACTTGAAGGGGGCAGATTCTGCTTGTGAGTCCAGACACAATTCAACCCAGAGCTCCTCTTTCCCAGTAGCACCCGGTCAGCCCCTGAGTAAGTCCTTGGCCTTCCCCAGGCACTGAGGAGGCAGCTCAAGGGGCTCGGGCCTTGGACCCAAGTGGGCCTGGATTCAACTCCCACTCTGATTGGTAATGCAGCCGCTCAGCTCAGCTTCACCAACTCTGAAAGGAAATAGCAAGGCTGCCTGTTAAGGTGAGAATGTAAGGACTAGCCACAATCTCAAGCGTTACAAATAATACAGGACAGAAATTAGAACCTAGCAAGTAAATAGGAATGAAGCCTCTGTATCTATCTATCCATTAATCAACTTATTGCTTTAATTTCTTTTTCCCTGCTCTTTGCCAAGTCTGAGTATCAGCTATTCAGTCAAACCACGTGCAGGAAAGGAGTATCAGTAAAAGCCCTCGTGGTAAAGGGCTGGCTAACTTCAGGAAGTTCTGTGGGAATATTCTAGGCCTCTCTAGAGGCGAGTTCAGGGTCTCCAGTGCAATACGCCCAACTATTCAGGTGCTGCAGGGTGGGGGCTGCAGGGGCTCCCACTGCTGCCTTTGGTGTGGTGTCTGCCTTGCAGCCCTCACTTTGGCCCTCAGGTTTCGGTTTCCAGGCACCCTCACCCATGCATGTGTGTCCCCGCCCTACTGGGTTGTTCCCAGACCAGTTCCAACCCCTCTTCGCCCTGTATGCTCTCCACCAGGACTAGCACCCTTGTTCCTCTCCTTCTGAAAAAAAGGAACTTGTGTTTGTATTCCCAAACTGTGCCTGTTTGACCTTCTTAAGATACTTTAAATCCCTTGTTAATGACCTTAATTTCTTTCTAATTACCAAAGTCATATATATATATTCATTCTAAAAAGCTGGAAAATATATACCATCTCAGTGAAGAAAAGTACAATTCCTGCCACTTGTCCCCCACCCCCACCCCAGAGGCCAGCTTGCCAACATTTCCAGCCCTCTTATCCCTCATACAGCAGAATCTCATCCCTCATACATCTCTCCCCCATGGCAGAATCACATGAAGATGCCATAATTAATGCTCTCCTCACATGGCTATATGTTATAAACATTTCCCCCATGTCATTAAATAGCTCTTCTTATTCTCATTTGAGGATCTTTTATTTCCCACCTGGCTGAGTGGCACTGGGCAAATTACTCAGTCTTGACTTGGATGATTCACAAATTCCATCCCAGCCTCAAAGGTTTATGATCCCAAGATAGGTAGTAATCTTTTGAAATTAAAAGAGAGAGAGAAAGAGGAAGGGAGTGGGGGAAAGGAAAAGAAAAAGAAAAGAAAATAGTGACTAATTCTCACATAAATTGGATTTAATTTTTTTTTAAAAAGTAAAGATTGATAGAGACAGGTCAAAGGGTTATTGAGTCTGCTTGCATTTGTTTTAAAAACTATAGCAAAATAGCTATCCTATGGTGAAGACATCAACTTCCCTAATAGAGTAACACTTCATATAAAATATTAATAATGAAAAAATAAATTCTCTCTAATGATTGATTCTTAACATTTTTAAAAGGCAACCCATACTACTGTGGGCTACTATAAATGTTTTTTTTTTTTTCTTTTCAGCACCATTTTCAAAATGGATTTTTAGTCTTAATAATTAGTTGCACAAAACTTGTTACTTCTTCCAAATAAAGTATAAATTTAAAAAAATGGACTCTGGATTTTAAAAGATAGTCCCTATGTGAAGCTCAGGTTTTCACAAGTTCACATATGTATAATTCAGTGCGCCATCAAGGATCTTCCACGTAGCCAGGTGTTATTCAGGAAGAAAAGAAAAAATGGGGGAAATGTTCCAGTGAGGTACATGCCTCTGTCGTTGGCATGACTCTCCACCTTCTGCTACAGGTGGTTCAGGTCCCACCCAACCTTGAGACCTTTACAGCTTATTGAACTAGACTACTGAGGCTGTAAAGGAGCTGATAGAGGACTCCTGTCCTTTACTTTAGCACTCTGGACTCCCTTGCAGAAGTCCTAGGAGCATTATTTGTTTTAAGGAAATGTTTTAAGGAGCTCCAGAACATCTATTTTCTAATTTGAAAAAAAAATGACAGATTTTGTGACTAACTGAATGTTCTTTTTACAGGGAAGAGTTTTCACCATTAAACCTACATTTTTTTCTAACTCTATTTTATTTCATCACAACACAACTTATCATATTTTTTTTTCCAGATAGGGTCTTGCTTTGTTTCCTGGGCTGGAGTGCAGTGGCATCTTCACAGGTCACTGCAACCTCAGATTCTGGGGCTCAAGCGATCCTCCTGCCTCAGCCTCCCAAGCAGCTAGAACTGCTAGAACTGTAGGTGGGCACCACCACACCCAGCTAATTTTTAAATTTTTTTTGTAAAGATGGAAACTTCCTATTACTTAGGCTGGTCTGGAACTCAAAGTGATCCTCCCATGTTGGCCTCCCAAAATGCTAAGATTACTGGCATGAGCCTCTCCACTCCACTGAAAAATTCTCACTGTTTTAAATCCTAATACTTCAAGACTTATTTCCACCAAAAATACTTTCTAATTTCTTTGTCTAGTTTATAGCATGTTAGGCAAAAGTAAACCAAAACAAACAATAAAAAAGTAATTGAAATAACCAAGTAATATTGCCAGAAGAAAATGGAGAAATAAAAGCATATAATGCATACAAACAGGTATGCACACATACATATACATGTATGCACACATATGCAAAAAGTGCATATATACATGCATGCATATACACATAATGCACACACATATACACATAATTCACATGCACACACATATATGCATATACACACAATACACACATATATGTGCACATATGTAGACATACATATTGTGCATACATACACATACATGCAATGTACATATATTCAGGGTGTCCATAATTGTACACAAACTTTTTGGATGCCCTGTATATGCACACATGCACACATATACATATAATACACATACATACAAATATGTCCACACATGTACGTACACATATACATATAATGTGTACACACACATATATGTCCACACGTGTACATACACATATACATATAATGAGTACACATACACATTATACACACACACATACTACATATATAATTGCCATGATGGTTGATGTACACATTACATTTATTTCATATAAATATTTTGATGGCATCCAGCACATAAGATTAGGAATCCAAGCAACAGCTGCATGTACCATCAGAGCTCTCATTCATAGAATGGAGCATGGTACTGGCCAGAAGAATCAAATGAGAAAGGAAAAGCAAAAGGAAATGTAAACCCCAGAGTGACTTGAAAATGTAAAGATACTTAAAAAATTAGTAGGCTTCTTGCTAATCATAATAGGAAGAATGAAAAAGTTACCTATCGCTCAAACTGTTTTCCTTAAGAGAGGTTCCTGAGACTGAATCCTTGGAGTTCTCCTTTTGGCTTCTGCTGCTGACAGAGCCAGCCTCAGGGTTTAGCTACCTCTCCACAAAGACAACCCTGAACCCATCTTTGGACCTCAAGTGTAATCAGGTGGGCATAACAGTGAGTTGCTGAGCCTGATGGTCTGAGCTCAGTTTTGCCAGCTGCCCTTGCTCCACTGCTCCACATATTTACCCTCTTGGCAAGTCATTCTCTAGATTGCAGGCTAGAACATTGAGCCTCACCATATACCTCAATGCATTATATGGTCAAGAAGAGTTGGAATGACAACTAAGGAGGACTTTATGTCATTAGGAAAACTTTTCTCTTGGCTGCAGGGGCAGGCAGGGCAGGGTGGCACAGTGATGAGCCTGTAGACCCAGGCCCGAGGGGCTTTGGCTGGGACTGCCACTGTCTGTGACTGCTATACCTCAGTTTTTTCATCTGGAAAAAGAATATTTTCAGCCCCAAATGAATTAATTTTAATAATTACCTCTGACGTTATATGGTGGTTTATAATGTCTGCCCGTGATGTTGAAAGAAAGCTGGAAGATAAATTGTTTGATAGTTATTAGTTTTCCATATTACAGAGAAGAAATATGGGCTAGAAGATTATGCATTAGGAAAAGTTCCCAAGTGGTTAAGAAATTTCAGTAGCACTGTAGGGGTTCCATAATTTAGCCCAAATTTGGTCATGTCATCAGCTTCAACTCTACTCAAACTACCTATAGTTTCTATAAGATAGAGGTTTCCAAAAAGTGATCCCTGTACCAGCAACATCAGTATCACCTGAGAACTTGTTATAAATACAAATTCTGCCAGCACTCAGGGAGGCTGATGCATGAGGATAGCTTGAGCTTAGGAATTCGAGACCAGACTGAGCAAGAGCAAGACCCCATCTCTACTAAAAATAGAAAAAGTAGCCAGGCCTGGTGCTGGGAATCTGTAGTCCCAGCTACTCAGGAGTTTGAGCTTGCTATGAGCTATGATGATGCTCCTGTACTCTTTCCAGAGAGACAGAGGGAGAAGAAGGAAGGAGGGAGGGAGGGAGGGAGGGAGGGAGGGAGGGAAGGAAGGAAGGAAGGAAGGAAGGAAGGAAGGAAGGAAGGAAGGAAGGAAGGAAGGAAGGAAGGAAGGAAGGAAGGAAAAATTTTTGGTCCTCTGCAGACTCAGACACCATGGCTGAGAAGCCTGGTGACCTGTGCTCTGACAAGCCCTCCAAGAGAGTCTGAAGTACAGGCCAGTTAGCAAAGCTCTGGAGAGTGCTACGCCTGCACAGAAGGTGCTCCATCCCCATCCCAAGGTTTGTGGAAGAAAATCAGACTAAAGCCAGAGCAGAAGCCTGCTCCTCTACTCAGCTGCCTAGAAATCCTATGCTGTGTTCCTTACCAAATCTCCACACTGGCCATTTCACAGCACTCTGAACTCTGCCCATTCTCATTAGGTGACCTCACCTTCCTATCCAAGTCCATAGAAGTTATCCGATAAGAAAATCTTCATCTTCTTGGAAAGCAACCCACAGCTCACCGGCATTCTCTTTTTTAGCCTTTCCTCCTTGTTCCTGACTTGAAAAAGTGGCCTCTAAGTTTGCGTTAGGGAGCCTGTCCCTTTGTCATTTTCCCAGAGATTTGGCCTCCTGACTGAATGTTCCTCCTTTCTTTTGTTTGGCCGATCTCAATTTGGCTACTCGTCCATCTAAACATAATCAAGTCTCCTCATCTGAAAAAGAACTTTCTTTATCTCATGACAATCCTCAACTATGTCCTGACTGCTTTCATTCCCTTAATAGCCAAATCCTTTGAAGATAGTTCTGTAGAAAAAGTTCATAAATTCTCACTCCTTTACCTCCAAGAAAAAAAAAAAAACCCTCTCTCTATACGCTTTTCCTGAAACGTCTTGTCCACTGTTAGGGTTTCAGTCATTCCCCATATGCTGCAGACCCCTATGCCTCATCTAAGCTTTCCCTGTCCTGGGTTGACCACTGCACAGGCACCTCACAGGCTCCAGGGAGAGCTTGTTGCCCCTCATACAAGCTCCTGCTTATTCCCTGTGTTAGTGACACAGCCCCTCCAACTGCCCAAGGCTAAGGCCGGGAGCCATCTCACATGGTTCTCATCCTCACTCACATATCCAGTCAGAACCAAGTGCCACTGAAATTCCACCTTCTGGATGTATCTCAGACCACGGTGTCATCTCCGGTGGGATGTACCCAGCCTGAGGTGAGGAACTATATAGCCTCTGCCTTGCCTCCCTTGACCACGTGTGCTAAGCCACGGATACCCTGATCTGTCCCACATGCAGGTCTGACCACCTCCCTGGCTCAACCTCCAATAATATTTTGCTGTTGTCTTCAGAATATAGTCCATTCTCTTCTGAGTGGTCACCTTGTCCCTTTGCTACTCACACACCTCTCCAGCCCCACCTACTCACAGACACACTGCTCCACATGCAGGGAGCTGACAAGGAGGCTTGCAATGAGGCATGCGACCTCACTGCTCAAACTACTGCAAATTCAAGTTAATAGCCATCTTGGACCTTACCCGAGACAAATTTCTTTGACAACAATTGCTTATTCCAATCCATAATACACCAAAGCCGTTGTATAAGTAATGTTCCTTATGGTTTACGTGGTGCTTCATTTGTTGTAGGAGTAATATGCTTTCATCAAAGAAAACTTTGAAAAATCAGATATGCTCATAGCATGCATATATTATATATGTGTATGTGCACATATAATACATATGTATGTGTACATATTATATAATTGTATGAACATAAATTTAAAGAATAGGGTTATTCTACACATGTTTTTAAAAAAGCAAACATACTTAATTTTGAAAATTTCAGTAAATAATCTAAAACATCCAATTATATACCTATGATAATTATAATAGTCGCAAATGGTCAGAACCACCATGGTTCCACATGAGAATTGTTTTTTGCTTTACTAAGAGCTTTCTACAACCTTCCAGCCACCTTTTCTTTTATTGTGGTAAAATATACATAACTAAATTTTCCATTTTAGCCATTTCTAAGCATACAGTTCTTTGGCATCAAGTACATTCTCAATGTCCAACCACCACTATTATCCATTTCCAGAACCTTTCATCATCCCCAAACAGAAACTCTGTGCATAGTAAATAACTCTCCATTTTCTTCTCCCCAACTGGATTCAGGCAATCTCTACAAACACATATTGTCTTGTAACTTAGTTTTTTCACTTAATTTTCAATACCTTTAACCATTCTCCAACATAATTTTTAATGATCACAAAGATTTTGTTAAATAAATCATAAATTATTTAACAGAGTGCCAGTGTTTGGATATTTAGGTTAAGTCTAATTCTGATTTTTCACTCTCAAGAAAAACACTATGCTGAACTTTCTTGCCTGTTTTGTAAAGCAGTTTTTAATCTGATCAAAACCTGTGAGGACTCAATATACATCATGCTGTCTCCACTTAAGAGGTAGGAAAGAGAACTGGGGGGTGGGGGTGTGGGTTACAGTCTGTGCAACCTCTCAACCAGAGGGCAGAGCTGGTGGAGCCCTGCAGCTCCCAGCTCCACTCCTGTTCTCCTACCTGGTATCACTGGTCTCATTGTTTCACAGCTTTGCAGGTGGTGGCAGTTTGTTTGCACAAGGCAGAGGCTCAGGGGGCAACAGAGGCTTGTGCAAAGACGGCACCACAGAGCCACCCAGCGTGGGTTTGGACAGGTAGGAACTAGCGACACTGACAGCCTACCAGTTCAACCTGGAGTGTCACGAGTCCAATAAGAGGAGGCTAAAGGAGGAGAGGGCTACAAACCAGCTCTGGAGGCAGCCTGTGCTAGGATCTAGGGACGGGCACCACTCTGCCTCCTGTTCCCCAAAATGTCCCTGGAGGGAAGAAGTTAATGGCATGAATTCTCAGCCTCTGGAGCCCAAACATGCACTGAATGCCTATTTGATAAGTAATACAGTGTAACAACCAGGCCTGGGGATCTGTTTATTTATTTATTTATTTATTTTTTTGAGACAGAGCCTCAAGCTGTTGCCCTAGGTAGAGTGCAGGGACATCACAGCTCACAGCAACCTCCAATTCCTGGGCTCAAGAGAGTCTCCTGCCTCCGCCTCCCAAGTAACTGGGACTACAGGCACCCACCACAATGCCCAGGTTTTTTTTTTTTTTTGGTTGCAGCCATCATTGTTGTTTGGCAGGCTCAGGCTAGATTCGAACAGGCCAGCTCAGGTATATGTGGCAGGTGCCTTAGCTGTTTGAGCCACAGGTGCCGAGCCTAAGCTGTTTGGTTTTTGTCTTTTGTTTTTTTGAGACAGCATTTTTGCTCTGTCACCCAAGCTGGAGAACAGTTGGGGACACCTAGCTCACTACCCCTTGAATTCCAGGCTCAACAAATCATACTGCTGCAGCCTCTCTCCCCAGCAGCTAAGTCTGAATAAGTCTAACCGAACACACACAGATAATCCAGACATAGGCTGGTTAAAACTCCAATCGCTGTAAAGGAACACTAAGAAAGGAGTTTTATGGATGTTGGGAGGGAAGCCTGACCTGCTGAACCAGGGAGTCTGGAAAGTCCATAAGAATGTGGATGTGAAGTAACCTAGGTAACCAACAGAAAGAGACCATCAAGGACCAATAGAAAAGGGCAATGTTGCCTGGGGGGGCAGAGAGACCAATGAGAGACTTGAAGCCAATTTCAAACAGCCTCTCTCACTCTGCTCCTTCCTGAGAGAGACCTATCTCCAACTCTCTTTGTAAGTGCTCTAAACTTTTCTTTGTTCTTCCTAAACAAAATCTTTGTTACCCTGAAACTTGTGTACGTTGCTTTTGCTTTCTATCCACAGTGCCTGTGCCACTCCAGTTTTATTTCCAATTTCCATTCATTTTTACTTTCAATTACCTCCTTGTCTCTGATGACTTTCTAGCTCAGCAAAGTAAACGAACCAGAACAGCTCAGTTCAGGGAACTGGAGCACCTGACCCCCTTTGAGTTTTTGGCCAAAACATGTAACTTTGGTAGAAGAAATGCTGGTATTGAAAATAGACTGTCTTTGACCTTGAAACAATAACATTTATTATTACTTTATAATTACAAAATTTCATAGGAAAGCAATCTTTAAAACACTAGGTCTATAGTGGGAAATAAGAAAAGGTATTCTTTCTTTCTTTTTTTTTTTGAGACAGTCTCACTTTTTGTCACCCTTGATAGAGTGCCATGGTGTCACAGCTCACAGCAATCTCAAACTCTTGGGCTCAAGCAGTTCTCTTGCCTCAGCATCCCAAATAGCTGGGACTATAGGCACCAGCCACAATACATGGATATTTTTAGAGACGGGGGTTTCACTGTGGCTCAAGCTAGTCTCAAATCCATGAGCTCAGGCAATCTACCTGCCTTGGCCTCTCAGAGTACTGCAATTACAGGAGTGAGCCACTGTCCTTGGCAGAAAAGGGATTCTTAAAATTGTTTCTTTAGAATCAGTTAATGCTGGCTTTATTCATTTTTCCACTTATAACTTCTATAATTTTACTTAATTTGAGTTTCCCTGAAAGACTGAGATGAGGACTTGTAAGCAGATATCTTATTTCTGAGCTAATCCCAGGAACAAGAAATGTAGGAATATGGAAAAAGTAAGAAAGCCACTAAGTGTTTAAGAAGTGGCTTCCATTGTGAACAGGTGTCACCCCTGCCTATGTTTACAAGGAGCTTGCATAGACCATGCCCCAGAATTGTCCCATCAAAGAACAGGAGGCCACCAACTTCCTGACTCCACTGGCTGCACCTCCCTCTGGGGGCTGTTATTGAATCTACCCTCCTGCTCTTTCTTTTCTCTGCATGCTTGGGCTCTAGGATCCAGCTGAGCAGCTCTCTGGGGCTGTGAAGAAAGCCATGAGGCCAAAAGGAAAGAGATGCCAGGAACGTGCCCTCAAAGTGGACATAGGAAGTACATTGCACTGTCCACAGAAACTGTCTTGCTGTTATGTTGGCTGAGAGCAGGTGGTTCAGGGACCATTCATGTTTGTACACATTTCTTTTGTACTTAAAACCTTCATTTAAAAGCAAAACAAAGCATAATCAAACACACGCACAATCCCGCAATGGGGACAAAGCCTTTTTTTCTTATGGAGTTGGGTCTAGTACAGAAAAGCAAATTAATATTTTAAATGCTATATTAAGTTTGGAATGTGAGGAATATCGAAACTTCATACATTGCTGGTGGAAATGAAAAATGGTACAGTCACATCACAAAACAGGTTGGCAGTTTCCTACAAAATTAAAGTATGACCCAGCAATTCCACTCCCAGTAAGAAGATTGAGCACATGCCTTTACACAAAAAGTTTACAGAAATTCAGCATTCTTCATAATATGCAAAACAAGGAAACAACAAGGAGTTCCATTACAAGAGGTGTTCTGTCAGACAGTGGAACATCACTGGCCATAATGGGACTAGGCAGTGTACCTGCAGCCCATGGACCAGCCTGAGACACCAGCTGAAGGAAAGAGGCCAGATGCAGAAGGCCACATGTCAGGTGTTCCTGTTTATGTAAGTCACCTGGAGCAGGCCACCTACTGTCTCTGCCTAAAGCAGGAGTGGGGATGAGTTTGAGAGTAAGATGCCCCGGCATGCACACACTCCTGGCTAAAGGACACAGCTATACCTCAGACCTTAACCTTATAGAAACAAACTATGTGACTCTGGACAATGTACTGAGAAACTGTTCACCTCCGTTTCCTCAACTCTACAGTAGAAATAATAATGCCAACCAGCCATGGAGGTTAAGTGTCCGACAAAAACACACATTTAGGGAGTGGTGGTTTTCATCACTACCACCATTATTATTGTTGTTATGATTATTATTATTATTATTAGAGAAAGGACACAGGATTCGGACCAGCACCACACAAGAGGTACAACAGCTAAAACAGTAGAAGGCGGGCCCATAATCTTTGTGCAGAAACTATGCTGTGTCAGTAAATTCATTGTTACAAAACAGAGAACAGCTCTAACTGAACTCAAGTCATCAATATGGTAAAAGGTGATTTTAAAAATTATAGAGACACAATTGGAGAATTGAGGGGAGAATAAAGATCATTTCTAAAAGGTTGCAAAGTAGACTTTATGAGTAAAAACTCAGCCTTAGAATCAAGGATTTTATCAACAGCTAACTTATCCTAAGTATCCCCTGGGACCAGCTCATCCAGACATCATCTCATTTATTCCATGGGATGACACCATGAGGTAAGTGCCAATTAATCCCATTTTTCTGAATAAAAGGCTAGTACTTAAATGACTCAACTAGCTTTCCCAGAGTTGCACAGCCCAAACTCAGGCCTGTATGAGCCCAGGGCACAAGCTGGAGGAAGAAGGGCTGGTGAGTAGAAGAATGCAAAGGAGTGTAGGTCCTGAAGAGGATAAGCTCTGCACTTTCTCTTTAGGTGGCCCAGTCAGGATCTGCCCCATGCTCAGTGTGCACATTGCTCTGTGCTCATCATTCGTGGAGGAAATGTGAGCAGTGACTGAGCAGCAGAGTTGCTTATAAAAAGACAGTAAGGCAAGTGCAGAAAGGGTGCTGGGGTCTCAATGAGGAGAGAACTAGAGACAAATGAAAGACGGCCACTCCTAGCTGGGGTCAGAAACAGGAAAAGATGCAGGGTTTGGTTCATCAGAGAGGGCAGAATAAAGGAACTTTGGTTTGCATACTTTGGAGGAGGGTGGCCTGGAGGGACAAAATATCCCTTAAGAAACCCAGGGCTTAGGAGAGCAGGGAGAGGGCTGGGAGCTCCCAGAGGGAGAGGCAGGTGAAAGGAGGAGAGCCTAGATGTCTGTGTGTCCCAACATTCACATGTTGAAAAACAGACAAAAAGCCCCAGACAAGCCCTGTCCACCCTGCAGTCTCCCCAAAACTGCTTCTGAGCTGCGTTTTGTTGTAGATGGTGAGGTAGGAAAGATCACTTAGTGACCAGTCTTTTCACGCAAACAAGAAATTCTGGGGAAATTGTGGTAACTCAGGAATGAAAGTGGTATTGTTTTTGAAGTGCGAAGAATATAACGGGACTTTTTTTTGTAGCTGTTTTTTCACTATTTGATTAAAAAAATTTTCTAAATAAAATTATAAAAAAAAATTTTTATTAATCAAAAAAAAATTTTTTTTCTACATATGAAAGATATACTTCAATTATAGAAGATCCACAAGTCAACTTGTCAGCGATAGTGGAGTTCTTCTTTGCCTGTGGTGCCCAGGCTCTGAAAGTTCAGGTGCCCCTGACGCACCTGCGGACAGACGTGCGGCCGCCACCAGCTGCCAAAGGGATGGTGACAGATAGGGCCTCAAAACCTCAGATACTAAGACTTAGTCCTCAACCAAAATTATAATATTTTAAATTATAGTAAACCCAATAATGATACCTGAAATTTCTCAGAAATTCTAAAATACTTTTTTAAAACTACCTTACTTGGAGGGTGGATCAATTCAAATACATTTGAGAAGATGTAAAATCCAATTATATTTGATAGTGCATTAACAATTAAGCATTCAAAAATGGATTCAGATACCACCCTTTAAATAAAACCTTCAGACCACAAGAGTACTGAAGAGCCCTCTAGAAGCCAACACACTTTCCCAGTGTGTGAGATATGCTGCTGAGCTGTGGGTTGATTACAGTAAAGATTTTTTAAATAGGAAAATTCTCCATTTTATTGCCATATAATACTTACTCTAATACTGTTCATCTGAATAGTGTCTAACAGTTTACATAGCTGTTCCACATGAAACTTCTGGCTTGTTCCTGACAATACAATATATACTATCATTGTAATCCTTTCAGAGATGTGGAAACTAAGCAGCAGAGTAAAATGCAATGGTTCTCAAACACTTTTGCAGCTTAATGAAATTAGATACATAAAACCAGTAGGGACAAAAGTGTTCCTAAATCCTGGGACCAACTACTCCCAGGAGGTTCTCTTGAGTAGTTTGAAGACCAACAGGGTGATATGAAAAATGCATAAGTTTTCGGTTCAGACAAGGCTGATGTTCAAGCCTGACCAAACATTTATATGCTGAATGTTACTTTGTGTGCATACTTAGGCCCTCTAATTTTCAATCACCAAATCTCTTAATATGGAGATGACAATACTATGGAGTACCTTGTGCTGTAAGTTCCTAACTTTATCTTTGCCTCCCTAAAGGGCTAAAAAAGATTTTCTCAAAGTATTTAAAGAGTAGTTTGCAGAATCTTCAGCCACCAAATCTATGGCTTTTCCCACAACATCACGGGACACAGATGGCATTTTCAACCAGGTCTGGTATTGCTTTGACAGCCTGACTGTTGCAGAGCCAAGAGCTTTACCACCTCCCTGGAACCAGGTTAACCTGTTGCTTTGGCAGAGCCTGTCTCGGTGCATCTAGGCTGCTATAACAAAATACCATAAACCAGGTGGCTTGAAAAAAAAAAAAGAAATTTGGTCAGCCATGGTGGCTCACACCTGTAATCCCAGCTCTTTGAGAAGCTGAAGTAGAAGGATTGCTTGAGGCCAGGAATTTGAGGCCCACCTAGGTAAGGTAGTGAGACGCCATCTTTACAAAAAAATAGAAAAGTTATCAGGACCCTAGGTGTGGTGAGCCATGCATATAGTTCCAGCTACTTGGGAGGCTAAGGTGGAAGGATTGCTTGAGCTAAGGAGTTCGAGATTATAGTCACTTATGATAGTGCCACTGTACTCTAACCCGGGAAATGGAGTGAGACTCTGTCTCAAAAACAAACAAACAAACCCAGAAATATATTTATTTCTCACAGTTCTGGACATCCAAGATCAAAGCTCCTACAAATTAAATGCCTCAGGCAGTGACTTCTCACTGTGTGTGGAAAAATGTCTCATCCATGAGGGCTCCACTCTCATGACCCAATTGTCTACCAAAGGCTGGAGATGATGGTATAAGGGGTGGGGGCCTTTGGTGAATGTTGGGAGACATAGACATCTAGGTAATAGCACAGTCCAGCAGAAAAGGCCTTTGGCCTGGGTCTGCAAGTGTGTCCAGGATGCCCCACATGGCAAGGTTATCCACTGTAAGTGCACAACAGACACAAAAGGCCCTAACCCTCCTCCCAGGGGTATCTTCACTGCAAACTCATCAACAACATCCTTGAAAGCCTGGAACCTCTGTCCAATCAGCATTAGGATTCCATTTTCTTTTCCTCACATACTGGAGTCTGAACCCTTCCCATCCCTCTTAGCTCCTCTCTCTTCTGTGCATTTAAACTGAGTCTCCTCACATTTACTTATAAGATTTACAGGCAGAATGGAGACTCCATTCTTAGCAAGGAAAATGCCCCCAGAATAATGAAAAAATTAAAAGTAAGCTGAGTGAGTTGGAAAAAAGGAAAGTCAGCTAATTTACCTTTAAACCAACTGCTGCTAAATTTCTTTTTTTTTTTTTATAATTTTATTGAATCATAATTCTGTACATTGGTGCAATCATAGGGCACGATTCATATACATTCAGAAATGTTTTGATCGTACTGTTACAGATAGCCTTCATGGCATTTTCTTGATCACT
>CAUYON010147770.1:0-18318 GCA_963573935.1 Arctocebus calabarensis | reverse complement strand
GGGGTACTCAAAGGATTTAAAGGAGAACTAATTCACGTATTTAACAAACATGATGGTGCCTTGAAGAATACAGAATATTTCAATCAACTAAAAGATAACAGCAACATAATTCTTCTGGGAGATTCCCAAGGAGACTTAAGAATGGCAGATGGAGTAGCCAATGTTGAACACATTCTGAAAATTGGATATCTAAATGATAGAGTAAGTATACAGATCCGTAATTTAACTTTCTTCCTCAGAAAATAATGCGATGAAACTACAGGTAATTTCTGCCAAAGGCACCTAGAAAAGTAGTTATTTCATAGACATTTTCCTTACTCTTTACTCCTTTATTTGGTGATGATTAAAGGAATTGGCACATGCAGACGCATGCTACAGGTATTGGGAAAAGAGAAGGTATGTGTTCTATAGGAGCCCTCTCTGTCCTCCTCTCGCTAGAGGATAGGTAGCACTCCCCAGTTATTAGAAGCAAAGATGTCAACCAGAGATTGCCAAATGATCTTTGGACAAAATCATCCTAGTTGAGAACCACTGGACTGGAGAAAGATCATTGTGGAAAGAAAAGCTATCATGTGGGAAAAATTCTGTGTCAGTACAATGAAAGTATTTTTCAAAGATTTTATGAAAGTTGAATTTAATTTACTGTTTGCCCAAAATACCTAACATAACAATGAGAGCCATATTGAAATTTTCTGCTTCTCCCTGCATGTTAATTTTATTTTTGTTCTTCTTTTGATTAGGTGGATGAGCTTTTGGAAAAGTACATGGAATCTTATGATATTGTTCTAGTACAAGATGAATCATTGGAGGTAGCCAACTCTATTTTACAGAAGATTCTATAAACAAGTATTCTTCAAGAACACCTCTATCCCATGGGTGCAACTGATGCAAGAACTGCTCATCTGTTGTCTTGCTGACAGACTCTTATTTATAACACGTCCTGACTCTTGAAGTTTTCCTTTTACATAATGAAGTATTTTCAGACATGTTGAATCCACCAACTGGAAGCTCCTTTTCTCTACCTTTCTCAACACACTCCTCACTATATTTTTTAATAGACTTAAAAAAAAAATCTTAAAGCCAAAATTAGAAAAATAACTCCCTACTTTTCCAAAGTGAATTTTGTAGTGTAATGTTATCATGTTTTTGAGGAGTCTTTTTACACCAGGAAAGTTTGTAGGACTTTAAAAAGACATTTTATGAAATGGTGAAATAATGTACATGATTTTAAGTATTGTCATTTTTTGTAATTTGGGTTATTATGCTGATGGTTATCACCATCTCTTAAAATTGTATTATGTTTGGTTATGTTGTCTGGGGTAAATCAATAGTTACCAGAAGAGACTGGCACTTAGTGTTGGTGTGTACAATGTCACTGATCTTTACAAAACTTTCTATATTGAAGCACTGATAACAAACATGAAATGAAAAGCCTTTTTTAAAAAAAAAATGCTATTTATATAAGGTTTACATTTTTGTCTAGTCAAATTTTTCTTTTTTTTGCTTTTGGGTTTTGAGTCATAGTTAAGCAACCTTCCCCTATACCTACGTTTTAAGATAATTTACTCATGTTTTCTTACAGTACTTAGCAGTTTCATTTTTTAAATTTCTGATGTTTTTGGAGTCTATGTAAATTCTATGAACTATTGGTATAATTTTTATCTTTTTCCAAATTGCTAACCTGTTGTTCCTGCACTACTTATGAGTTCCCCAGTGATGTGAGATGCCACTTTTATCATGTACTGAATTGTCATATGTACTTGAGTTTATTTCTGGACTTTCTATTCCATTAGACGAGAATTTGGTAAACTGTGGCCTGCAGGCCAAATCTGGGCCTGTTTTTGTAAATAGTAATAGTGGAGCATAGTTACATTCATTTGGTTATAGATTGTCTGTGGCTGATTTTATGGTAGAAAGGAAGAGTTGAGTAGTTGTGACAGAGACTACAAGGTTTGACCCTTTACAGAAAAATTTTGCTGACTCCCTACACTGAAGTAATTGTATATTCACATGCCATAAATGTACCTCACTTTTAATTAGAGAGGCTTATGGTTACAGTGTATTTTAATGTTTGATAAGACTAATCCTCCATGCCCCCAAATAGCTTTTCTTTTTCTGTGTTTTTTACTGAGTACTCTTAAAAGTTTTTCCATATGAATTTGAGTGTCAACTTGTCTAGCTCCATAAAGAAGATTTTTGTGTGATTATTAGAGGATATTTTAAACTTGTAAATTAAGTAGAATTGTCTTTTTTACAATGTTGACCCTTCTGTAAAGGGTCAGACCTATCAACAAGTTATGAAGAAAAGAATAGAGAAATCGGGGTGGTGCCTGTGGCTCAAAGGAGTAGGGCGCCGGCCCCAGATGCTGGAGGTGATGGGGTCAAACCTAGCCCTGGCTAAAAACTACAAAAAAAAAAAACAAGAGAGAGAGAGAAATCTGTTAAAGAACCAATCCACAAAAATGCATCAAACTGGTTGGGTGTTGTGGGGCATCCTGTAATCCTAGCACTTTGGGAGGCCTAGGTAGGAGGATTGCTTGGGGGGAGGAGTTTGAGACCACCCCAGAGCTAGAGGTTTGACCCTGTCTCTACAAACAAATAGAAAAAATTAGCCAGATTACATGCTTGCAATCTCAGCTACTTAGGGGGCTGAGAGAAGAGGATTACTTGAGCCCAGGAGTCTGAGGTTGCAGTGAGCTATAATGACGCCACTGCACCCTAGCATGGGAATTAGGGTAATCTTGGCCTTAAAAAGAAAAAAAAAAAACACCTCAGAACAACAAGGGTGGTTTCAGGTATTCTCCCAAACCTTCTAAAGAGCCAGTGGACCAGATATTATAAACTATCCCATTTTGATGGGTTGATTGAGGGGAAGTATCTTCATTTTATGGGAATTATTTCTATTTTATTTATTATTAACATTAATTATTATTAACAATTATTTTATTTATTATTTCTATTCTTTTTATTTATTTTTTTTGAGATAGTCTCATTTTATCACCCTCGGTAGAGTGCTTTGGCATCATAGTTCACAACAACCTCATTTTTGGGATGCTTCTAGTTCTGTTTTTTTTTTTTTTTATTGAGACAGTCTCACTTTGTTAGCCTCTATAGAGCCCTGTAGCATCATAGCTCACAGCAACCTCCAAATCTTGGGCTCAAGCAATGCCCCCCCCACAACACTCAGCTATGTTTAGTGATGGGAGTCTCACTCTGTCTCAGCCTGGTCTCCAACTGGTGAGCTCAGTCTTGGGCCTCCCAGAGTGCTAGAATTTTAGGCATGAGCCACTGCCCCTGGTCAAGTTTATTTTGTTTTTTTAAAATAAGCCTGTGAATCTTCAAAGTTTTATTATCTTTTTTATTTTCTAATTTTTCTCCTTTATGGAACTTACTACTTTGTGGTCTAATATCACTTTTCATAAATTTTTTGTGTGTGCTTAAAAAGCAAATGTTGTCTCTATTGGAGCTTTTTTTTTTTTTTTTTTGGCTGGGGCTGGGTTTGAACCCACCACCTCTGGCATATGGGGCCAGCGCCCTACTCCTTTGAGCCACAGGTGCTGCCCAAATGTAGTCTCTATTAACAGGGTATAAGGTTTCATATGTGTCTATAGATTCTGTCTACCTCATTCTGTTTATTTTTCTAAATTTTTATTTTATGTTCTCTTGAGCTGTTTTGTACTCAGTGTGTGCAGTGTGCTTTTACCTATGTCTCTTTGTATTTCTTTTCGTTTGTTTTCCTTTCATGTTTTCTTTGCTTTTTTATTTTTGAAATTTCTTTTTAAAGTTACAAAGGTTTATATTTTTGTTATTTTTTTACTTGAATTTTTTTGGATGCTTCTAGTTCTGTTTTGTTGTTTTTTTAATTGAGACAGACTCTGATAGTGTCATAGTTCACAGTAACCTCCAAATCTAGGGCTCAAGCGATTCTTTTGCCTCAGCCTCCCTGGTAGCTGGGACTATAGGTGCCTACTACAATGTCCATCTATTTTTTTTTGTTGTTTGTTTGTTTAGCAGGCCTGGTCGGGTTCGAACCTACCAGCCCTGGTATATAGCCAAGGCCTTAACCACTGAGCAACAGACGCTGAGCCTAGTTCTGTTTTTTTATCTAACATTTTATTAATAAGTTTACCAATTTTTTTTTTTTTTTTTGAGACAGAGCCTCAAGCTGTCACCCTGGGTAGAGTGCTGTGGCATCACAGCTCACAGCAACCTCCAATTCCTGGGCTCTAGTGAGTCTCTTGCCTCTGCCTCCCAAGTAGCTGGGACTACAGGTGCCCGCCACAACGCCCAGCCATTTTCTGGTTGCAGCCGTCATTGTTGTTTGGCGAGCCCTGGGGCTGGATTCGAACCCACCAGCTCAGGTGTACGTGGCTGGCGCCTTAGCCCATTGAGCCACAGGCGCCGAGCCAAGTTTACCAATTTTTAATAATATTCTTTAACTCCCATCAAGTTGCCTGTACAAAAATCAGAGCTTATTCTTTCCTCCTTCCTTATCCTTTCTTCTGTTTTTAAAGTTGCTTCATTTCTGCTTTATCAGAGTATGATCTTTTATTCCTCTATTATTTTTTTCATCTCTATTTTAGTCTTAGGTCCATAGTTAATTGTTTTAAATGCTTGCCCTTAATCATTAATCTTTCAGCTTAAAATTTTTGGAAAATGCCGCTCAGCTGATGACTTGCTTGGTGTTGTTCCAAGAAATTTGATATCAGTTTAATGCCTTGTTAATTGACATATTTTTTGGGGGGGTACTAAAAATGTTTTCTTTATTTTTAAAGTCTAATAATTTCTTAGGATATCTTGGAATTTTTTGCTGAGGGCCAATTTTTCCTAATACTAGTAGTTCAGGTTTCCTTTATTTTTTCCTGGAGGTTTTTTTTTTTTTTTTGGTCAGGGCTGGGTTTGAACCCGCTACCTCCAGCATATGGGGCCAGCGCCTTACTCACTGAGCCACAGGCACCGCCCTGGAGTTTTTTTTTTTTTTTTTAAAGAGACAGAGTCTTACTTTATCACCCTTGGTAGAGTGCTGTAGCATCATAGCTCACAGCAACCTACAACTCTTGGGCTTAGGGGATTCTGTTGCCTCAGCCTCCTGAGAAGCTGGGACTATAGGTGCCCACCATAATGCCTGGTTAATTTTTTGCAGTTTGGCTGGTGCCGGCTCCCTACTCATTGAGCCACAGGCACTGCCTCTGGAGATTTTTTTGAATTATAGTTTCCACCCCCTTTAAGTTATAGCTTTATTGAGAAATAATTTATATATCATACACTTTATCCATTTAAAAATGTACAATTCAGTGATTTTTGGGGTATATTCAGAGGTGTGTAATGGTGTAATTATTGCTGTAGTCAATTTAGAATGTTTTCATTATACCTTTAAACTTACCCCTATTTTTTTTCACCCACCCAACCTTATGTGTCAGTTAAATTATTGCTTTTAATAGTTATTCTGTTCCATTATTTTATTGTTTTCTTTTTTTTCTTTAGAAACTCTGATTACATATAAGTTGGGTCTCCTTTGTCTTTTCTTCATTTTGGCTACTTTCTTTCTGTCACATTTTGCTTCCTTCTTTATCTCATTTTCATTCTCTTGGCTTATCTTCTTGCTTTGCTTTCATGTTTCTCAATCATTTTCAGATTTAAAAAATTTGCACCCTTTTTTTCAGAGGGCATTGTATTTACTCTCATTTGTTATAATTTTGTTTTTTGTTTCTGAATTAGGTCAATTCTTATTTTCTTTCTGATTTTAGTATCTTTCTGTTTCTATATTATGTATTTCTGATTGAAAGTGTTTTAAAAATAACATCGAATTCTTGTTTGAGCATATTTAATTCAATTTGGAGTATTCTTTTCAACCAGGTTCCATAGAAACACTATGCGCTAACGCATGCCCTGAGGCATACGTTGGAAATAATGAATTCTCATACAACTAGAATGGGACTGTCTATGTACCATCCTTAGGAAAATTAAGAAAATAGTCACTAGAATTATTCTTTTTTTTTTTTTTTGCAGTTTTTGGCCAGGGCTGGGTTTGAACCCACCACCTCCAGTATCTGGGGACGATGCCCTACTCCTTGAACCACAGGCACTGCTCACCAAAATTACTCTTATTATGGCTTAATTATCTTATAGAATTCCATTTAAGGAGAGCTTGTTAAGGGTGTTATCTTAGTTTATTTTTTTTTTTTTTAAGTTTAGTTTAGTTTTTTCTTTCTTCCCTCTCTCCCCTCCCTTTCTTTTCCCTTTCCTTTTGTTTTGTTATTTTCTTTGCTTTTCCCTCTTTTTTGTATAGGAGTTTCATTAGCTTTTCTTTTATCTTTGTCTTTTTTTTTTCTTTTTTAATAGGTGAAGATTGCCTGGGTCACTATGTTTTTGTGGGACAGTGCTGGCAGTTTGAAGTAGTTTAAGTTGACAAGATTCCTAGCTTAAGAAGTATAGTTTCTTGACTGGATGGCTTTTTTTATTGTTGCCGGATAAGTAGGAGATGATGGAAGGAAGGGCTTTGCATCCTTTGAATGCTTTTTTTTTTTTTTTTGAGACAGAGCCTCAAGCTGTCACCTTGGATAGAGTGCTGTGGCATCACAGCTCACAGCAACCTCCAATTCCTGGGCTCAAGTGAGTCTCCTGCCTCCGCCTCCCAAGTAGCTGGGACTACAGGCGCCCGGCCATTTTTTGGTTGCAGCTGTCATTGGTGTTCAGCGGGCCCAAATTGGGCCCGGGCTGGATTCGAACCCGCCAGCTCAGGTGGATGTGGCTGGCACCTTAGGCCGTTGAGCCACAGGCGCTGAGCCCTTTGAATGCTTTTTAAAATTCTTTTCTCTTGCAGGATCCTAATCTCTCTTCCTGCCATTTCTTTTTCTCTTAATTGTATAGTTGTCAAAACATTCCTTGCCTTTTCTTTTTTTTAAAAAATAAATTTATTTTACAGAGCAATTTTAAGTTACGTTGAATAAATTTAGCTGAAAGTAGTGAGGGTCCCTATATGCCTTCTTTCTCCATGCATGTCAAGCCTCCTGTGCTATGGACGTTCCACAACACAGGGGTGCATTTGATGCAACATATGAACCTACCTTGACACATTACTGTCAGGACTTAGATGTGGAGCATCTGTGCATATGCTTATTTGCTATCTGTATATCTTTTTTGGTAAAGAGTCTGTTAAGGTCTTTGGCACATTTTTTATATTGTTTTTATCTTTTTACTGTTGAGTTCTGAGAATTGTTTCTATATTTTGGATAATAGTTCTTTGTCCTATATGACTTTTAGTTCTAATAGTTCTTTGTTAAATATTTGCAAAGAATAATATTTGTACTTTTTTTTTTGTGTGTGTGTGAAGACAGAGTCTCACTCTATCGCCCTCGGTAGAGTGCTGTGGAGTCACAGCTCACAGCAACCTCCAGCTCTTGGACTTAAGCGATTCTCTTGTTTCAGCCTCCCATGTAGCTGGGACTACAGGCACCCGCCCCAGCACCTGGCTAATTTTTGATGCAGTTCGGCCGGGGCCAGGTTTGAACCCACAGCCCTCGGTATATGGGGCCAGCGCCCTACTTGTTGAGCCACAGGCACCGCCCAATAATATTTGTACTTTTGCAAATATTTTCTCCTGCTCTCTGGCTTGCTTTTTCATTCTCTAGACAGTGTCTCACACAAAGCAGAAATTTTTAATTTTGATGAAGTCCAGTTTATCAATTCTTTCTTTCTTCAGTATTGTATCTAAAAAGTCATCAACAAACCCAATATCATCTAGGTTTTTCTCCCATGTTATCTTCTAGTTGTTTTATACATATGCTTTATGCATTTAAATCTGTATTCCATTTTGAGTTAAATTTTGGGAAACATGTAATGTTTGTGTCTAGATTCTTTTTTGTTTTGCTTATATATGTTCATTTGAATTGCGTTTGCTCCCTTATTAAAGATTAGTTGACTATATGTATTTGGGTCTCATTCAGAGCTCTCTGTTCTGTTCCATTGATCTGTTTGTCTCTTCTTTTGCTAATACCACTGTCTTGATTACTATAGTTTTATAATAAGTCTTGAGATTAGGTAGTGCAAAGTGCTTCAGTTTTGTTCTCCTTCAATTGTGTTGGCTACTCTGGTTCTTCTGCCTCTCTCTATAATACATTGGAGAGTCATTTTATCAAAATAACTTGCTGGATTTTGATTGGGCTTGCACTGAATTTACAGATCAAGTTGGGAACTGAGGTCTTTACAGTATTGAGTTTTCCTATCCATGAACAGGAATATCTCTCCATTTATTTAGTTCTTAGATTCTTTCATCAGAGCTTTGTAGTTTTCCTCACATAGATCTTGTACATATTGTTAGACTTATACTTAAGTATTTCTTTCTGAAGTATTTAGGGGTTAATATAAATGGTAATATATTTTTAAGTTCATATTTCACTTGTTCATTATTGGTATATAGGAACAATTTTTTTTCTTTGAGACAGAGTCTCAAGCTGTCACCCAATGTAGAGTGCAGTGGCGTCATAGCTCACAGCAATCTCCAACTTTTGGGTTCAAGAGATTCTCTTACTTCATTTTTTCTATTTTTAGTTGAGAATAGGGTATTGCCTTTTGTTCAGGCTGGTCTCAAACTCATGAGCTCAAGCAATTCACTGGCCTTGGCCTCCCAGAGTGCTGGTATTACAGGCATAAGCCACCGAGCTTTAACTTGCATCCTGCAAACCTGTCAATCATTTCTTAGCTTCAGGAAATTTTTGTTGATTGATTTTTTTTTTTAACATGGTATTTGTGAACCAAAACAGTTTTTATTTCTTTCTTCCCAATCTGTATACTTATTTCTCTTGTCTTGCTGTATCAGCTAGAACTTCAGTATGGTGTTGGAAAGCATTGGTAAGAGTGAACATCCTTACCTTATTCCTGGTATTAGTGGGAAATCTTTGGCTTTTTTACCAATAAGTATTATGTTACCTGTAGGTTTTTTGTAGACATTCTTTTTCAAGAGGAGTAAATTCCCCTCTATTTGCTTTTTATCTTTATACTCTTCTTTAACGAGTGGTCTTTTCAAAGACTGCATCTCACATCCTCTATCCTCTTTTAAGTCCTCTATCTGTAATCTCTAAAACTACCAGGAGATTTTGTTTTTGTTTTTGTTTTTTTAAAGAGACAGAGTTTCACTTTATCGCCCTCCATAGAGTGCTGTGGCATCACAGCTCACAGCAACCTCCAGTTCTATTGACTTAGGCGATTCTCTTGCCTCACTCAACCTCCCAAGTAGCTGGGACTACAGGCGCCTGCCACAACGCCTGGCTATTTTTTTGTTGCAGTTTAGCCAGGGCCGGGTTTGAACCCGCCACCATTGGTATATGGGGCCGGTGCCCTACTCACTGAGCCACAGGCGCAGCCCCTACCAGGAGATTTTTTTTAGTATTTTCATACTTAATGTGATTTCATGTCAACCTTCAATCTGCTGCTTGTCTCTCCTTTTTTCCTTCTGTACAGTGTGTCCTGTACTGCCCTTGATGTTTGTGAAGACTTAATATAATAGGAGCATAAGGATGTGCCAGGCTCTAATTATTTAATTTTCTGCTTATGTTCTATTCATGCTGAAGGCTTGAGTTTTATGTAGCTTCATTCTTTTGTTGTTGTCATTGTTTGTAAAGATGGGGTCTCGCTGTGTTGCCCAGGATAGTTTTCAGCTCTTGGCCTTAAGTGATCCTCCTGCTTCAGCCTCCCAAAGTGCTGGGATTATAGGTGGGAGCCACGTATCTGGCCACTTCGTTTGTCCTTTTTATTCTTTATATACTTGGACTTTGCTAATATAGCAAAGTTTCATAAGTTTGTTAGGCTTTTCTACATACATAGTCCTACCATTTGTATCTTCTCTGATATTTATGTTTTCTTTTTTTTTTTTTTTTGCCCTATTGAACCGTCTTATGACCGATGAAATTTGTATTGATTAGAAAAATGAACTGATGGATCTTCTAGTTTTGTTCTTAAATTCAGGGGGAAAATGTTCCATCTTTAAACTTAAGTATGACATAAGGTTTAGGGATTATTATTATATCATCTTTGGGGAAGTAACCTGAGTGTTTTTAATGAGTGGGTATTAAATATTGTCAGATGTTCTAGATGCACGTATGGAAATCATCCATTCTGTCTTACTGGTCTATATATTTGTCTTTCTGCCAGTTTGGTAGTTTTGGTTACTGTAGCTTTGTAATGAGTTTTGAAGTCTAGCTTTGTTCTTGTGTTTTAAGATTGTTTCAGCAATTCAGAATGCCTTGAGATTCCTAATGAATTTTAGGATGGATTTTTCTATTTCTGCCAAAAATATTGTTGGGATTTGGGATTTTTTTTTTTTGCAGTTTTGGCTGTGGCCGGGCTTGAACCCACCATCCCTGGTATTTGGGGCCTGCACCCTACTCCTTGAGCCACAGGCATTGCCCATACTGTTGGGATTTTGAAAGGGATTGCTTTGTTTCTGTAGACTGCTTTTGGTAGTACTGGCTTTTTTTTTTTTTTAGAGACAGAGTCTCATTTTATTACCCTCTGTAGAGTGCCATAGCGTCACAGCTCACAGCAACCTCCACCTTATGGGCTTAGGTAATTCTCTTGCCTCAGCCTTTTGAGTAGCTGGGAGTACAGGCGCCTGCCACCCTCAGTATATAGGGCCGTTGCCCTACTCACTGAGCCACAGGGGCCACCTGTAGTACTGACATCTTAATGCTAAGTTTTGTACTCCATGAACATGGGATATCCTTTCTATTTATGTCTTTTAGTTTCTTTCTGCAACATTTTGTATTTTTTAGTCAATCATATTTTACAGAAGTTATTTATTTGAGAAAACATGAATGTATATTACAATTTCTACTGTTTTTTTCTTTATTCTCTTCATTTATTTTTTTTCCCTTCCTTTATGAGGTCCAAGTTTTCTTTGATTTCATTTTCCCTCTGTATGAATAACTTTAACATTTCTTGTAATGGAGGTCTGAGAACTAGAATACTAGGGGAAGTTGAGTGAATTAAGTATATCTATCAAGGAGGAAGTACTTATTGGCAGTGTTGATTTAATAACTTATAAAGTCTATTCTGATGAAAATAAATGATTATTAGTAAGGAATTAGCAAATGAAATTCAATTCAGTCATTTATTGAATGCATATTATTTTGGATCTCATAGAGTTCTAGGAATTTGGTCAAGAGATAATTGTCAAAGTGGGCATGGAGGTTCATTGCAGTATAGTGTTTAATACTAAAAATATAATATCCATTGAATTGGGTAAGTAAATTATGGAATGAAGTAAACTGTAGTCACTAAAAGTGAAAATGTAGAGCTACAGTGCCAAAGATGTGCATGGCACATAGAAAAAAGCAGTAACTGAAGAGCATGTTTTATTTATTTTTTTTTTCTTTTGAGACAGAGTCTCAATTTATTGTTCTCGGTAGAGTGCTATAGTGTCATAGCTCACAGCAACCTCAAATTCTTGTGCTTAAGTGATCCTGTTGCCCCATCCTCCCAAGTATCTGGGACTACAGGTGCCTACAACAATGCACGGCTATTTTTAGAGACGGGTCTCATTCTTGCTTGGGCTAGTCCCGAACCCATGATCTCAGGGCATTCTACCCGCCTTGGCCTCCCAGAATGCTGGGATTACAGGCATGAGCCACTGTGCCCAGCCTTATGGTGATTAATAGTAGAAGCAAAAGTAAAAATATTGGGAAAAGGAGGGAAGGGGACGGTGGAGGATGGGTGGAGGGAGGGCAATTAGTGGGATCACACCTACGTTGCCTCTTAGCAGGGTACTGGTGAAACTTGTTAAATGTAGAGTATCAATGTCTTTATGTAGTGATCAAGAAAATGCCATGAAGGCTATCTCTAACAGTACGATCAAAATATTTCTGATTGAATATGAAGCACATTCTGCCCTATGATTGCACCAATGTAGACAATTATGATTTAATAAAATTATTTAAAAAAGTAAAAATATGTTTTTTTGATTTTATCATGAATTTTTTATTTTCTGAACAGTGTTATATCATAGGTATTTTGCATGTTTATTGTTATTCCTGCAACATAGGCAGTTTTATACCTATTTTATAAAAGAGGAGACAGAATCTAGGAGAGTGGTCTAGTAACTTAGAGTCACAGTTTGTGACTGATAGGGCCTGGGTTTTGCTTTTGTATGGTGTCTGGTTTTAAAGGCCTCTTCTTTACACTTTAGCAGACTGTTTCCTTCCACTGATGCCATTCTTTATGACTAGGTATCTGTTGGCCATTTCTCTGTTACTACTTCTAAAGCATCTTCTTTTCTGGTTTCCTTTAGTGACTATAAAACAGGTTTTGCTTCTAAAGCTATCTATCTTCCAACTCTGAAACACTAGGAAGTATGTATCTGCCTGTTGTGCCCATGCTGACTTTCTCAGGGGAGACTCTAGCAGACTTCTATCTGTCCTTCTTTCAGATCTTTTTAAACATTCAAATAGTTAATGAGGTTTTTGTCTTTTATATAGGTAACTAAATACTTTGGAGGAGATAAGAGTAACTGCATATTTGAAAGTAGACTATTTCTTACCACTTTTGTGAGAACCAGAAATGATGTTGCATGTTTTTTTTCCTCTACTGAATCCTTTCTCATTGTAGACATTTTGGAAAATATAGGAAAAGAGTAGGAGAAACAGAATTACTATTTTTGTCACTATGATTAGAAGGAAAATTATTCATTACTAACAAATATTTATCATGTGTTTATATTTAAGGAGCATGCCAGAATTATCGTTAAGTGCTAAGGATACAGAATGAATAAAGAATAAAGCAGCCAAGTATCTCTGCCCTGTGGAAGTTAAATTTGACTAAAGGAACCCTTCTTGAGTGCCAGAATTTTTTTTTTTTTTTGAAACAGAGCCTCAAGCTGTCACCCTGGATAGAGTGCTGTGGCATCACAGCTCACAGCAACCTCCAACTCCTGGGCTCAAGCGAGTCTCTTGCCTCCGCCTCCCAAGCAGCTGGGACTACAGGCGCCTGCCACAACGCCCGGCCATTTTTTGGTTGCAGCCTTCATTGTTGTTTGGCGGGCCCAGGCTGGATTCGAACCCGCCAGCTCAGGTGTACATGGCTGGCGCCTTAGCCCGTTGAGCCACAGGTGCCGAGCCCAGAATTTTTTTTTTTTTTTTTGAGACAGAGCCTCAAGCTATCACCCTGGATAGAGTGCTGTGAAATCACAGCTCACAGCAACCTCCAACTCCTGGGCTCAAGCGAGTCTCCTGCCTCTACCTCCCAAGTAGCTGGGACTACAGGCGCCTACCACAAGGCCTGGCCATTTTTTGGTTGCAGCCATCATTATTGTTTGGCGGGCCCAGGGTGGATTCAAACCCGCCAGCTCAGGTGTACGTGGCTGACGCCTTAGCCTGTTGAGCCACAGGTGCCAAGTCCAGAATTATTTTTAAAAATTTTCTCACTGTCTTTGCAGAGAAGCCCTGTTTTCATCTCAGTTTTATGGATGGGGAACATGGATACAGAGAGGTCAGATGATCTGTTTCCTGCTGGACCCTTTAGTAACTAGTTTCTGTTTCCCTCCACTAGAACATATATATCTGGAGTCTTTGTCTTGCTTTTTAAAGTTTAACTTGAAAAATCACTTTTCCTTGCTGTTGGATATATCTCTTTAAAGGAAAATTTAGATAAGATATGTAAGCAAAAAGAAAATAAAAATTACAGAGATAGTATTGTAAGCATTTTACCATGAAGTTGCTTTTCTAAATTAATACTTAAATAAATTAAGTGTTATCTGAAAAAATGAGATCACACATATTTTGACCTGCTTTTTTCTCCCACTTAAAATATAGTGACCTTTTCCCAGGTCAACTATTCTTCTGAAATAGTGTTTCATTAACTTTAGACAATTGAGTATAACCTTCAGAATTTTTGGCATGTCTGCACACCATTTGTTTGTTCTTTTGCCTATTTCACATGTTTTAAAAATCTGTGAGAACTGAGGCTGGGCACGGTGGCTCATGCCTGTCCTCCTAGCACTCTGGGAGGCCGAGGTGGGCATATTGCTTGAGCTCACAGGTTTGAGACCAGCCTGAGCCAGAGTGAGAGGTCATCTGTAAAAAAATTAAAATAGCCAAGCATTGTGGCGGGTGCCTATAGTCCCTTCTACTCAGGAGGCTGAGGCAAGAGAATTGATTGAGCCCAAGAGTTTGAGGTTGCTGTGAGATATGATGCCATAGCCCTGTACCAGGGGTGACAAAATGACACTCTGTGTCCAAAAAAAAAAAAGAAAATCTGTTAGAATCATATATCACTGCATGATTGGAAAATCAATGGCGCTTGCTAGCATAGGTTACTGTAAAAATAAAATGCCATAAAAATAAAACCCATATGAAATTCTAGCCAGATACTATTTTTTTTAACAGAAAACTAAATGAAAGATTAGCTTTTTGTTACAAAATAGACAATTGCAATTTTTTGAGGAACCGCTATACTGTTTCCCATACTGGCCATATAATTTGGCATTCCTATGAGAAAGCTATAATAATAACTTTTGATGGAATTAGAGTTGAAAGAAAACAGAAAAGATAGTAACTTTTGCACCATGGAATTTATTATACATGCACTACAACCTTAGCCAGGGTTTGTTTTCATAGTAAGGAATAAAATTTATATTTATACCTAGTGTACATGAATGTATATTTATGTGTGTATATAATTTATATGTGTGTATGTGCATGTATTTGTATGTATTTGGAAAAAAACACTGCCATTTTTAATTGTTAGATACCATTGATAGTTAAGAAACATCTATTTCAGCGATGTTAATATGTGAAAAAAATGCATCTTAGAACTACTGTCATGAGGTATGTTCTAGTCGTTCTATTTTATTTGTTTTTAAATGCTGGTTCCCTTAAACTGTAATGGACTGCAGCCTCCATTTTGAAAAACATCGACTTACACTATTTTAAAACATAAATCTTGACTCCTACTTTATGTGTGTAAAAACCAGTAAAAGTGAATTTTAAATATAAATGTATACAACTAAATAAAACTTTTAGACTGTTACATGGGAGACTGTATTTATGACCTTTTAGAAGAAACACTTCGTGAGCAATACACAGAACGCACAAATTAATGAAGGAAAAGATTGACAAATCAAAATTCGTTAAAATTTGTATCTTCTGTTCACCAAAAGATACCATTAAGAGAATGAAAGGTTAAGCCATAGATTGAGACACAGCCTTTGTAATGTTAGTAAATATATTTGAAAAAGACTTCATTCTAAAGTGTGTAAAGATTTTCTAGAAATCAGTAAGTCAAAGTCTATAGTCATTTAAAATTATCCAAAAGCTTTTATATCTGAATGGCTAATAAATTTGTGAAAAGGTGTTCAACATCATTAGTTGTCAGGAAAATTCAGATAAAAGCCATAGAGAGATACTAATGTATAACCAGCACAATGTTAGAATTAAACAAAAAACAAATGAGAACTCATACCTAGTGAAGAGCAGCTAAAACTCACATATGCTGGTAGGAGTAATTACTGGTTAGGATTACTTTGGAAAAGTGGCAGTGTATACTGTATGACTTAGCATCACCCATAGATAGTCCTGGTGGGATTGAATACACATGTTAATTTGCAAAAGGCATAGCAGAATTATTATATTTAAATGCCAAAAGTGGAAGCAGCCCATGTGTTTATCAGCAGTAGAATGAATATATAATTTCTGAAATATTATACAGCAGGGAAAGAGAATGAACTGCTATACTTAAGAATTACAAGGTCAAGGATATAATGTTAAGCAAAAGAAGCTAGACTTAAGAGTATACAGGTCAGGTACAGTGGCCTATTAGGAAGTATCCACTTGAGAAGGCTGAGGTGAGAGGATTGCTTGAGTCGGGAATTTGAGACCCCGTTGGTTAAAAAAAAAAGAAGCTATGCATAATGATGCATGCCTGTGGTCCCAGCTACTCAAGAGGCTGAGGCAGGAGCATAGCTTGAGTACAGGAGTTTGAGGTTACACTAAAAAGTATGCAGTCATCCCTTGGAATCTGTAGGGTATTGGTTTGGTGGATACCAAAATCTGGAGATGCTGAAGTCCCTTATATAAAATGGTATATATTATTTTGCATATAACCTGCACATGTCTTCTGGTATACTAAAGACTACTTATAATTCTAATATAATGTAAATGCTATATGAATAGCTGTTACACCATAGTTAAAAATTTTATGTATTTTTAATTGTTTGGAAAAATATTTTCAGTTATGTCAGTTGAATCCTCTGATGTGGACCTTGTAGATAAAGAGGGCATGCTGTGTATGATTTGAGTCTATTTATATGAAGTTCAGAAGCAGGCAAAATGACAGTGTCAGTCATCAGAGAAATGCAAATCAAAACTAGTTGAGATTATTACCTCATATCTGTTAGGGTGGCTCTTTTTAAGAAAAAAAAGCAAAGCCAAAAAACCCAAAGGACAGCAAGTATTGGTCAGGGTGTAGAGAAATGAGAACTCTTATATACAGTTGGTAGGAATGCAAACTTGTACAGCCAGTATATGAAACAGTATAGAGGTTCATCAAAAAATTAAAAATGGAACCTGATCTAGATCTTCTGGGTATTTATCCAGAAGAATTGAAATCAGGATCTTGGGGAGTTATTAGGAGTTTCATGTTCATTATATAGTACGATTCACAATAGCCCAGATGTGGAAATAAACTGTCAGCAGATAAATGGGTTAAAAATATGGTATATACATAAAATGGAATAATTCAGCCTTTACAAAGAAGGAAACTCAGTGTGATGACATGGGTGACCCTTAAGGACATTAAGGACTAAGTAAAATGAGCCATTTACAAAAAATATACTGCATGATTCTGCTTACATGAACAGGCAATCTGAAATAGTAAAATTCATAGAAGCAAAGGTTGGAATGGTGATAGAGAATGGTGGTTGGAGGAGGGGGGCAACAGGGAGTTGCTAATCAACAGGTTTAACTTTTATGTAAGATGAGTAAGTTTAGAGATTTGCTGCTGTACATTGTTCCTGCATACTTAAAAGTCTGTTAAGAGGGTAGATCTCATGTTAAGTGTTCTTACATACACACAAAAAAACAACCTGGCAAATCTATCTGTGGTGATGTTAAAAAAAAAATAGTGATTTCCTTTGAAGGGTTAATGACGGGGAAGTAATATGAAGGAGACATTAGGGGACCTGGTAATGTTCTTTATGTTGATCGTAATACTAGTTAACATTCGAGAATTTGGCTCTTTATTGTATTAATAAAAATAGCTTAAAGATAATTTTTTTCTATCAATGCCGTATTTTAATTTTTTTTTTTTTGGAGACAAAGTCTCACTATGGCACCCTTGGTAGAGTGCTATGGCGTCACAGCTCACAGCAACCTCAAAATCCTGGGCTCAAGCAATTCTCCTGGCTCAGCCTCCTGAGCAGATGGGACTACAGGCGCCCACCACAACGCCCAGCCATTTTTTTGGTTGCAGTTGTCATTGTTGTTCAGGAGGCCGGGCCGGACATGAATCCGCCAGCTCTGGTGCATGTGGCCGGCGCCTTACTCGCTGAGCCAGTATTTTAATTTATTTACATATTTTTATAGACTTTATTTTTTAGAACAATTTTGAATTCATAGCAGAATTTGGAGAAAAATAGATATCCTATATATCTCTTGACTTCACACAGCATAGCCTCTCCCATTTCAGCATGCCACACCAGAGTGGTGCATTTGTTAAATTTAAACTTCATTGACACATCATTATCACTCAAAGTCCGTAGTTTTCGTCACTCTTGTCATTGTATAATTCTGTGGGTTTGGATGAATGTATAATGATGTGAATGTACTTTTGTAATATCATACGGAGTAGTTTCATTACCCTAAAAATCCTCCGCATTGTGTGTACCAGATTTTTAAATCTTACTGTTGGATATTTATAATGTTTCCTTTATTTCACATTATAAATTGCTATAGTTGCAATTTTATATAGGTCTACAATTCCTTGAGATAAATTGTTGTAAATTAAATTATGTCCAGTGTTATGTAGTACTCTTTGAAGTTATGCAGTGATAAATATTCCCTAAGAGAGAACAATTTCTAATCCTTCCAGAGAGCCTGGTTCCTATATATTAAGTAAAAGCTGCTGATTGGTGAAAAACTTTGTCTTTTTTGTTATTGTGGGTGTTCATTTTGGTGCCATTTCTTTTTCTTCTTTTTTATTTATTTATTTTTTTTGTAGAGACAGAGTCTCACTTTATCGCCCTGGGTAGAGTGCCGTGGCGTCACACTGCTCACAGCAACCTCCAGCTCTTGGGCTTAAGCGATTCTCTTGCCTCAGCCTCCCGAGTAGCTG
>CAUYON010147765.1:0-10179 GCA_963573935.1 Arctocebus calabarensis | reverse complement strand
GTATTAAAATTATAATAGTCAATATATACCTATAATGTTTACCTCATATATTGTATCTTCTTTTTCTTGGAATTGCAGAAGTCAATGTGACTCAAGTATTACAAATTTAATACAATCTTTCTTAAAATATGTACATGTATGCATTTGACATGTATACATTTGTTGGCACCCTCTGTATAGAAAGATAACTTGGTCTGAGTAACATAATGAAATGAGACAGAAATCGGCTCTTTTTACTACAGGGAATGGAATCCTATGAACTTGACTTTAGTTTCAACTGAAACAAAAGTTCACTGAGCCTCCTAATGTGCTGGACACTGCGGTAGGTGCCTTCATCATAATTCTATTTCCTCATTATAACGGTGTTCTGCAAACAGGAAAGGAAGGCTCCGAGAGAACTATTCAGAGCCACTAGGAGCCCAGGATGTCTGCCTGTTCACCCAGAGATCTTTCCATCATCCCACAGCTGCTTTCTCCTGAATGTCCTCATGAACTTGTACTTCTGCGAGGACAGGGGATAGGTGGGTACTGTATCACAAAAAGGTTATAAAAGACGTGGCCTTGGTTCCTATCCTATGAGGGAGCAGCACAGGTGTCCTCCTCAATTTATAGGGTTTTTCTGTGTCATCCCCCACACTGGGCACAGGATCCTACTCAGATCTCCACAGCGCTCTGCACTTCGCACTTGCCCTATCAGAGTATTCTGCACTCTGCACCGTGACTGCTTGCTGGTCTTCTGTCTCCTTAACTCACCAGAAGCTTCTGCAGAGCAAGCACAAGTTTTCCATTAGTTACCATTGATTACCCAGGATTTAGTGCATAGTAGGTGTTTAACAAAGATCTGCTGAATTATTGATTGAAAGAAAGAATAGAAAGAGGAGCGGAAGGATGAGTGGGTGTTGGTTTCGAATTCCCTCAAGGTTATCAGGTCTCAAAGCAACTGAGTAATTTCCCATTCTGTTCCTGACAAGTTAACTTACCCACTTCCCTAGTTTGCCAGGAGCAACATCAACAGTTAGTGAGGTATAAGAGGATTGAATCTTCAGACTTTATAGCCTGCCTCAATCGCCTACTGACCGTGGCAATTTATTTAATTTCTCTAAACCTTAGTTTTGTCATTGTAATATGATATCGTGAGGCTTATTAATGATGCTTATAATTTGGAATATATTAGGATGTAAAAAAAAAATGATTGCTATCAATCTTAGTAGCACTTATAACAATATATTAGATCAGTTTTACTTATCTTTGTTGCATCTTTTGTCTACTATTCAATGACTATTTTTTCTTTTTCTTTTTGAGACAGAGTCTCAAGCTGTTGCCCTGGGTACAGTGTCATGGCGTCAAGGCTCACAGCAATCTCCAACTCTTGGGCTCAAGCGATCCTCTTGCTTCAGCTTTTCTATTTTTAGTAGAGTCGGGGTCTTGCTTTTGCTCAGGCTGGTCTGGAACTCGTGAGCAACACAAGCAATCCACCCACCTCGGCCTCCCAGAGAGCTAGGATTACAGGTGTGAGCCACACCCTGGCCGTACTCCATGACTGTTAGATAGTTAACCCTGGGAAATCCTTCTTCCCACGTCTTCTGAGTTGTTTCACTCCCCTCCCCTCACCTGCCTATTTAACGCAATAGCATCTAACCAGCTTGTACCCTTCACGTTTCTCTTCCGATGCATCACGTGCTCTCGCGGTGGCTCTAGAATTCCAACAAAGGACAGGTTTACGGTAGCACCATTTGGGTCCCCAGAAAGTGGGGGTGGTAGGAGGGGTGTCTAGAAGCTGCCTATTAATATCACTTTACAAAACTGAGACAATGTCAGTCCTCCATATTAAAACAAGGGGGTAGGAAGCTTGATGCTATGAAAGGGGTGCTGAAGACCTCCCTCCTTGGCCAACTCTGGGGTCACTTGCAGGCAGAAACTACCAATTTATACTCCCTAAAATATGGTCAGCATCAAGGTACTTTTGGTTAAAATTTCTTTTTCTTTCTGGAAGAGTCTAAAGAAGTTGCAGAGCAGGTTCTAGAATCCTTTGCCTCACATTAAGAAGTTTGCCCGATTTAGCTTTAGGCCAACTGTTCCAGGGTGTTTTGCTCCAGCACCAAATTTTCACTTCCTATGTTTCATTTCATTCCATGCGTCCTGAGTCCAACACAGCTATTCCTAACCCCACATCTGGGAAGCCCCCATCCTGGCCCTCCCGAGGTGCTCTCTCCTAAAGAAAGTCTATTTAGCTCCCATGCCTGGCTCCAGCATAATTTTCCTTTAGACCATCCCAGCCTAAGGTGCTCCTTCTTTTCTTGGAATCCCAACTACTTTTTTACTGTCAGGATAATTTGCTCCGGCCTTTAACTACAGACCTTTCTTGAACGGTTGTTGAAACATTTCACGTGTTAATGGAGAGGTCCATTTAGGATAAAGGACTGCCACACACCTCTTTGGGCCTTTCTTTCTTTCTTTCTTTCTTCCTTCACTCCCTCCCTCCTTCCCTCCCTCCCTCCCTCCCTTCCTTCCTTCCTTCTTTCTTTCTCTTTCTCTCTCTCTTTCTCTCATTCTTTCTTTTGACAGAGTTTCACTCTGTTGCCCCAGGTTAGAGTGCCATGGCCTTAGCCTAGTTCACGGCAACCTCAAATGCCTGGGTTCAAGCAATCCTCCTGACTCAGCCTCCCAAGTAGCTGGGCCTACAGGCACCTCCCACAATGCCTGGCTAATTTTTCCATTTTTAGTATAGACTGAGGTGTCACTCTTGCTCAGGCTGGTCTTGAACTCCTGAGCTCAAGAGATCCTTCTATCTTGGCCTTCCAGAATGTTATGATTACAGGCATGAGGCAGCACACTTGACCATGTTTTTACTTTTCTATTTTTTGAGACAGGATCTTGCTCTGTCATGCAGTCTGGAGTGCAGTGGTATGAGTGAAAGCAGCCTCAAACTCCTGAGCTTTAAGCAGTACTCCTGCTTCAGCCTCCCAAGTAGCTGAGACTACAGGTGTGTGCCATCATGCCCAGCTAATTTTTCCATATTTTGTAGCGATAGGAAACTGGCTGTGTTGCGCGGGCTGGTCTTGAACTCCTGGACTTGAACAATCTTTCCCCTCTCAGAGTGCTAGGATTATAGGCATGAACCACAACCCCAGGCCCTAAATGCTTCTTTGGATTCCCCCAAGGCACCCAGCCCAGTGTGCGGTACAGGCAGGTGGGCAGCGGGTTACTGAGTTACAAACCATCCCCAAAGAAGCTGCCACTCTGCTCTTGTCTCTCAGACCCATTACAACAGAAAAGAGACTTCAGATTTAGGGACAGTCATCTTCAGGGGCTCAAAGACCCTCCCCAAGAAATATGTGCCCAGTACTTCCTGGCTATAATACTTTAGACCTGGGAAAACTGAGTGATAATGACCTAGTCTCAGCCTGATCTAATCATTTCCTGTGTTGGTGACTAATGACCCAGAGCTGAAGGCATCTTGTTGCCATCAGCTTGAGCAATGTGGTTTTAACACACATCTGCCTACACCCACACACATCTGTCCTCATGTGCGCACAAACCCTCAAGCAATAAACAGCAGTGGTGTGACCAAGTTCTTCCTTTTTTTTTTTTTTTTCAAAGTACACTTATTTCAGGTTAATGTGTTTACCTGGTTACAAATAACCAGGTAAACATATTTGGTTCTGTTAGGTAGAGTCCCTGGTGTGGTTATGTCCCACACGCAAAACTTCTGCTAAACACTCCCACCCTGTGACCATTCAGTGGGAGCACCCCAACCCTCTCCCCCTCTTTCACTACCCCTCCCCGACCTTGAATGGAATGAGATTTTCTCCTATGTGGGTAGGCATCAGATCATGTACTGGCTTCATATTCCAAGTTCTTGAGACAGGCCACCACCAGTGGTAGTAGAGTAGAGGCAGGGCTTTAAAAACTTGTGCAAAAATACCATCTGCAGAGAGAAATAAAAAAGGGAGAATCTGGGTGAAGACCTTTCGTGTAATTTTTTGAATTTTTGTGTAAGTCAGAAATGTGGTAAAAGTTTTTTAAAAATTGTAAAGCAGAAACAACAAAAAATTGCCTTCTGTATGCAGTTGCCCTGACACCTTCTTCAGCCTTTAAAAATTGCTTTATCAGGCTGGGTGAGGTGGCTCACACCTGTAATCCCAGTACTCTGGGAGGCCAAGACAGGCAAGTGGTCTGAGCTCACAAGTTCAAGACCAGCCTGAGCTTGAGACCCTGTCTCCAAAAATAAGTTAGTCATTGTGACAGGCGTCTATAATCTCAGCTACTTGGGAGGTTGAGGCAAGAGAATTGCTTAAGCCCAGGAGTGTGAGGTTGCTGTGAGCTATGATGCCACTGCACTCTACTGGGGCCAAAAAAAATTCTTGGTGTGTACCACACCTTTTGGGGGCAAAACACAATTGTAAGAGGGAATTTACCTAACAAATGCAATCAGTGTAGCCTGGTTTCTTGTACCCTCAATAAATCCCCAACAATAAAAAAAAGTAAAATATTAAAAGTTGTTTTTTAACATATTCAGATGCAAATTATGGTTGTAAATGTATCAATTTATCCTATTACACAGAAGTATCAAATATAAAATAAAGGTACTTCAGAGTTGAGACCTTTTAAATACTTTATAATATAAAAAATAATATTTTTAAATATTAGAGTAATAACATTAGAATAAAGGATTTTAACCCTTAAAACTCTGTGATCTAAGGCAAGGTATTTAGCCATTTCTAAGTTATGGTATCCTCATATTTAAGATGGAATTAAAAATGGAATAAAAAATGGCTATCGGCCGGGTGTGGTGGCTCACACCTGTAGTCCCAGTGCTGTGGGAGGCCGAGGCAGGTGGATTTCCAGTGCTCACAGAGTTTGAGACCAGCATAAGCCTGAGTGAGCCAGAGTAAAAGACCCCGTGTCTACTAACAGGAAAGAAGACTGCTGGGCGTTGTGGTAGGTGCCTATAATCCCAGCTACTTGAGAGGCAACCCACAAGAGAATCGCTAAAAGGAAGGACAAAAAACAAACAAACAAAAAAATACCTCCAAACTAAGAAGAGTTGAAAGGCAGCTGAAATTAAAAGCAAAATAAAATTTTTTTTAAAAAGGCTATCACTTGGCTTTGTCATGAGAATTATATAAAAAGTAGATAATTAGGGGTGGAGAAAGGAAGAGCAGAGAGAGGGAAGGAACGAGGGGGGTGGGGTCTTGGAGTCTTGGTGTGTGCCACACCTTTTGGGGGCAAAACACGATTGTAAGAGGGACTTTACCCAACAAATGCAACCAGTGTAATACGGTTTCTTGTACCCTCAATGAATCCCCAACAATAAAAATTAAAAAATTAAATTTCCTTTCTTAAGGAGATGATCTCTTGTCCCTAGGTGCATCGCCTCATCTTATCTAAAAAAGAAAAAAACTAAAACCCACATTATATTCAATCATGAGTATTGAGAGAACCCTTTGTGTTCTTAATGACATTCTGTTTTTAGGATATAAACAGTGCAGTCCACTTATTTAAAAGATGAAAACACAAAATAATGAACCTAATGCCTAAACAGTTATATGCAGTGTTTCACTTGCATATCTTTTTTAGGAAACATAAAAAAGAAAAAATGCATACTCTTATACACAAGAAACATACGTACATCTTCGCCTTCTTTCTAGATATTCTTCTGAGCCTAGCTAGAGTTACAGCATTGATAAGGTATAAAACTCCCAGCAAAGAGATTTCTCTGGTGTCATGAATCAGTAACTCCTCTGGAGTGCTGTAAGAAAGAGCCTTATCTTCAGCTTTCTCTCTCCCTTCCTGTGTCACTGTGGAGTGGACTATATCGTCTCTGAGCAGGTGGAGCTAAAGATAGAACCTCGCCCCACCGCCCCTCTTTCACTCTCTGCCTACCCCTTTTCATGCTACCCTTGTCTCCAGCTCCAGTGGAGGAAAAATTGTTAATTTAATCACCAAAGCCAGTGCTCCAGTAGTGCAGTCGGTTAGTGCTTGGTACTGATAATCATCTAAGCCAAGGACTTGGATTGGACCAAGCCATAGGGAATGACTGTGCCCCAAAAGCGTATCCCTGGTGAGTCTTCCTGCCCCCACAAGGCATGCCAAGGCCCAGATCCCAGGTTCACCTCCTTCCCTCACAGCCACAGTCAATTCACTCGCTCCCTCAATCTTTCCATCTCTCTCCAGGCCCATCACTCCTTGCCTCCTCCCTCCTCTGCTCCTGATTATGGGATTTTTAGATTCAAGAGCAATAAAATAGGAAGCCTCACTCAGGCCAAGAATCTAAGACATTTCCCAAAGCAACTTCTATAAAATCAGGTTATTGGATGGTTGTCCAATATTAATAAAGTAATACCTCATTTCCCATTTGGTTATTGTTTCCCACTGTGTACTCCCTCGGTAGAGACCTTCCAAAGAAGGAAGAGTGGTTGTTAGGATTCCCAGACACCGTCCTAAATATCTAAGAGCAGGGCTAACTCCACCTCCGTACTGATCGAACTTCAATGCAATGCTTACTACCACCAGAAGATCTTTATTTGCACAGTCCTCTATAATTCTCAATTGTCACATAAAGCTGGCACAGCAGATATCATCAACTGTATAATAGCAATACAAGGCTAAGAAGAAATAATGGGCTCACATAGTGAGTTTATAAAGGGCAGGACCCAAAACTGAGATTGCCAACTTGTAGGTCAGGACATTTGCCTTCAGGTACTACTACACTTTCTCTAAAAGGGAGAAATGAAGTTATATTCCAGAAACATGTATAAGGGGGAACTTTATGAATATCTGAATATAAAGAAGTATGTGCAAGTGTGTGTCTGCACGTACACTAATGTTGACAAAGACTAAAATATAAGAGAGATACATTTTATTATGTGATCCAACACAGCATAAGTGGATCTAATTATTTTTGAAAATTATTTTCAGGAGTAACCCTATCCATTTTCCCACCCCTTGGAAATTTGCAGAATAGCAGGAGTCCTTACGACTTCTTTCTGACGACTGTTCTTAGTTTAACACAGGGAACTCAACCAGGGAGGAAGTCACCGCCAACACTACCGTATATCATCTCAAGATTTCACAAAGATCCTTCTTTGCTTCCATAAAATACTTCTAAAACAAACAGCCTTCGTTACCAATGACATGAAAGTTTACTCACTGACTTCTTTTTCTTCCTCCTACTTCTAATTCACCAAATATTGCTTTAAACTAAAACTATAATAATCTACACCCAAAGTACAGCTAGACTACAAATATGGAACAAAGGGACATAAGAACCACGTTAAATGGGCTTGGCACATGATGGAGCTTCAACCAGCTGCATGAAATCAAATCAACCTCCCAGTTTACTCCCATAAAGAGACTTTGTTTGCCAAGATCCTGGTAACAAATACGGCTGGAGCCGTTAGATCTGCTCTACCATGAGCCGATCGCTGTAAGTGCCGACAGACTCTTCAGGCCTGGGACAGCCGTCAGACACTGCTCTCATGCACAGGATATGCATTCCATTTGCTGTCATTTGGCTGAAAGATCTAACCATATTTTCACTTACTGGAGTCTTAAGTAGTGTTTTCATCAGACATCTGGGTCTGTAGTCAGAGTGGTAAAATAAATTCCACATTATTTTCATGTATTGCTGCATCTTTTCATCAGCTGCAAAGCTTAGTTGCTTACAGGATGACAAGGGGACTCTGAGTCCTGAGACCTTTGCCTAGAAGCACCACCTTGAGTTAATGACCCCTCTATCTATTAAATGAAGGTGCCGAGATTACTTCTCCCTGCATGGTTTGGGTATGGGGCTTAACCAGTCAGTTTGTTGTGTTTTTTCCCCCCAACAAATCTTTATGGAGCATCCATTATATGTCAGCCACTGTCGCAGGAAAGGGGGGCAGGGCTGGGACACAGGGGTGAATGGACAAATATCCCTACGCTATGCACTTCCATTAAACTGGGGAGAAGATCCAACAGTGAGGAAATAAACAAGTAAGACGTAGGGTATGTCAAAATGTAAAAAGCATTCTGGAGACAATGTCTGGAAGGGATACAGAGAGTATAAGGGTGCTGGTGGGTTTCTGTTCTAAATGAAGGCATAAGGGAAGTCTTCAGAGATAAGGTGGTTTATTCTTCGTATCTTTCCAAGGCTGAGAAATGCCCAAGTGAAAAGAGTGCATTCTGGGAGGAACAAGGCCGCCTCCTCTTCAGTCTGATCCCCCTGTTTAATCTTCTAAAATAAAGCCATACGGCGTCATCTGAATGGCCAAAGTAAGTGCTTCATGCTACACAAGGTTAATCAGAGTGTTATTTTCAGGTCTGATTAGTTGTCCATGAGAGGAACAGTGACAGGCACCATCATTTGAAAGAGATGACAGAACTGGAATTGGGGACTTTGAGGGTCTGGTCTTCACCCAGCCATAAATCCTTTGTCACTTCAGTCCAATCATTATTTTGTTTGCTTGGTTGGTTGGTTTTAACGGACCTTAGACTATGAGGGAAGTAAGGTAAATGATACAAAAAACATAAATTATGTTAGAAAGGAAAAGTAAACTTTTCAGTCCTACTTCTAATGAAAAAAAAGGAAACTCATAAAAGAGATGTGGAGAATGGGGATGATAAAATCTGTCAAGTGAAAGATGAGAGACAAATCAAAACATTCAGAAGAGAGGGCACCCTGGGTCAGAGAAGAGGAATGAAGATTAAAAAGAAAAGTCATTTCCTTGACTGGAGCCAAAATACTGAAGAGGTTAATAGCAAACGATGAAAGAAAGAATGTAAACCGGACCCACTAAAAGATTAACGAGAGGCTGTGAGAACTTCACGTTTGATCTTAACCTTCACTGCAAAGGAAGCCTCTGCTCCTCTAATTATGTGGGAAACAATGTTGCGGTGTGAGCACCAAGAAAGGGGGTTTGAGAAGTCAATTCAGGGAGTGAGGAGCAAAGATTTTTAGAGTCAAAGCTAACACAAAGAAGACAAAAGGTCATCAAAATAAATTACAGGAGTGGTCTGTTACGATTTTCTTATTTTCTAACTTTTCTAGAATTGACATGCAGTGTTTTTATAATCATAAATATATTTCAATATAGTCTGACCAAATGACTGCGATGCCAGAAGCAAGCATAAAGCCACACGTGACTACTCCAAACTCAGTCATTACCCTAGAGTCGTGGTTTGATGACAATCTATTCCTGTTAGAAATGATTTCATAAAAGAAGATTGTGGCTGTAGGAAACATCAGCACAGAATCCCCTCGGTTATTACAGAAGTTTCTGCAGCAGGCAGGACTGTGGCATCCCCAGTAGCAGTTAGTGAAAGGGAGGGCACCACAGGAACTGAGTCAGAACCAGCAGACGCGCTAACACCAAAGAGACTTACCCTGACCATTCTCGCAAGAGCGCTTTCACCCACAGCCCAGGCAGAAGCAACTGGTGCTTAATACCAGCATAGCATTTCACAGCAGTGGTTTCTAAAATTGCAGCTGCAGTACACCTCCAACCAAACCTCATTTTCAGGCCCAGTATAAACAGATAAAATAAGGTCTGATCTACAGTAGTACAAGGGCCTGTAAGTCTTCTTTCCCTCGTCTCCTTCAGCCCCTGATCAGCTCACCCGGGCACCTCAGGGGAATACTAGTTTCATTGGAACACAGTGGTGACACGCGCCTTAAATACCACTGGCTTTAATTCTATTAGGTCCAAAGAAAGTTAAGCAGGTGGGAGGCGATGAGTAAATTCACACCTAACAGGTACAATCCAGCCCGCCTGGGTGAGGGGCATACTTACGACTTTGACTTAATCTGTATGAAAGCAAATTATGTAACCAAAACACATGTACCCACATAACATTCTGGAGGAAAAAACTATTGACTTTAAATCATGCCTGCATATTAGAATTTTAATTACCTATATGAGGGAGAGGGGAGGTACATATAAATATACATACACTATATTTATATAAAGACACATAGAAGGTTCAGCGCCTGTGGCTCAACAGGCTAAGGCGCCAGCCACGTACAACTGAGCTCGCCGGTTCGAATCCAGCCTGGGCCCGCCAAACAACAATGATGGCTGCAACCAAAAAATGGCCGGACGTTGTGGCAGGCACCTGTAGTCCCAGCTACTTGGGAGGCAGAGGCAAGAGACTTACTTGAGCCCAGGAATTGGAGGTTGCTGTGAGCTGTGATGCCAC